>WNWK01005170.1:0-60000 GCA_009830355.1 Cherax destructor | reverse complement strand
ATACAAACCTACGTACGAACTGTAGGTCACAGTATCTCAAGATAGGAGTTGGGGAGATTGGAAATACAATGATAGTAGTAGTAAACAGTACTCGAAAAGTGCTAAATCTAAGAAAACTAAGTAGCAGCATGAAGTGCTAAACCAACGTGAGGAAGGCAATAATAACAGAAGTACAGTATAGAGGTCCCATTCGTACCTCTACTTTTGCCTTTGATATATGTACTTTTGACGAGTTTCAAAAAATTTTCTGCTCAAAAGGTTTAGAACTACAATGGACACTCGGTTTTTGTTGAAAATTCTTTCCAGAATGCTGTTTGAGTGCCGTTACTAAACTAATTTGTTCCCATAAGGACAAATGTAAATTAGATTAGTCATTTCAGACCCCCCAAAAGTACACTTACAAAAGCACTTACGAAAATACACTTACATAATTGTTCGAGTTTGGAGGTGCATGAAAACCGAGGGTCCACTGTACTTCTAAAATCTATGATTCACCTCACCTTTCATAGACCCATCTACTGACACATCCACTCCTAATTATCTGAATACATTCACCTCTTCCATATTCTCTCCCTCTAATCTGATATCCAATCTTTCGTTACCTAATTTTTAATTTACTGGGTTTAAAGCACAACTAAGGAAGCTCATTCAGTAAAATGTTTAATTTCCATGATGCACTTGTGATGCACTTTTCATTAGTATACAACTACATTACAGTATTTTCAAAGACTGATACCACATTTTAATGTTCGACTCAGGCAACATTGTATTATTTTAGTTTATACAAAATGCCTAAGAGAAAATGCGCTAAATGACAGTTCAAAGAAGCAATACAGTACCAGCTTTTAGAAGAAAGCAGTGTTGGTAGTGACAGGTCAAAGGTACAGCAGAATGTGTTCCAGTTCTGAGTTTTAAAAAATGGGATCCCTATACAGTGGACCCCCAGATTACGTCATTATTTCGTTCCAGAATGCTGTTCAAGTGCCGTTACCGAACGAATTTGTTCCCATAAGGAATAATGTAAATTAGATTAGTCCTTTTAGACCCCCAAAAATACACTTACAAAAGCACTTACAAAAATACACTTACATAATTGTTCGAGTCTGGAGCAGTACGTAATCCGGGGGTCCACTGTAGTTATGTTTATCTGCCAGGGTTATGCTTGTGGTTGTTGTTAGACAGGCAAGTGGAGTGTTGCTGGGTCCTCATCACAATATGATTTTGAGTAAAAAGAAGCCAGTCACAAGCCCAGGTTTGGCACAGCCCTTAACCTCCTAAACAAGCAAGACCACATTCTAGATAGTGTTTCCTTTATAATTGTGAAATGTTATATATTTTTTTTACTTTTAACAAGTAATCGTCTTGGATGTCATTGCATGCAATGACAATGAAGGCATATAGGAAAGTGAGATTTCTATAAAAAAAACATATATTACCCGGAGTTTACCTGGAGAGAGTTCCGGGGGTCAATGCCCCCGCAGCCCGGTCTGTGACCAGGCCTCATGGTGGATCAGAGCCGTATTAAGGTATTGTACTTTAAGTACTCTACTCTGCAGTATTATACTGGCAAGTACTCAGTACAATCTTTAGGCACTGCCTTGTTAGACAGCTAAATAAAGCAAGTGCAAGTTGCTGCTGCTGGAAATATGACAACAAAGGCTGCTACACCAAACTAAAGAAATACATAATGGTGTTCACATTTCAAATCATGTTTAAATTATGTACTGGATTTTATTAGTATTTTCCATAATTCCTTGTACTAAAGAATATTTCTGTTTTCTCTTGCTCTTTGACTTTTTTATTGGCCGTTTCCCACCAAGATAGGGTGGCCCGAAAAAGAAAAACTTTCATCATTCACTCCATCACTGTCTTGCCAGAGGCGTGCTTACACTACAGTTATTCAAATTCTTTATTTCATGTAATACAAGGTGGGGGGTACTTACAGTTATACATTAAAGTTGATATTACAAGATGGCCAATAATATGCCTAGGTATGCCTAGGCTTTTCAGGCAGTCTTATGATAGGTCTTACTCAATAGCTACACAATGAATATACAGATTGTAAGGTTAGGTTTACAAAATTTAGGTACTGGAATTTAAACATTGAGAATTTAACAATTAGTATAAGAAGTTAGCAATTAGTTTATATATTAATGATAAAGGTGATATATTGGCATAATATAGTTTCTATATTGGAGTGTCTTAGGCAAACTTATGACTAGCTTAAGTATTATGAAGCAATAGTTGTATTAGAATTTTGGTTAGAACTGTGCAAATTAAGGGGAATCACAGATATCAATAAGTGTATTTTGCTGTGGTTAGTAATGTGCAAATTAAGGAGAATCACAGATATCAATAAGTGTATTTTGCTGTGGATATGTACAAGATAAAGTAGTTTTCGTATGGTTAGCTACCGGTTGGGTGCGTAAGTGAGATAAGAAGTTTTTTAACGGTGCTTTTGAAAATGGAGGTTGTGTCTGCAGTTCTAGAGTTTTCAGGCAGGGAGTTCCAGATTTTAGGCCCTTTTATGCGCATTGAATTTTTGTATAGATTTAGTCGGACACGGGGAATGTCAAAGAGATGTTTATGTCTGGTATTATGTCTATGGGTCCTGTCACAACTGTCAAGAAAGTGTTTTAGCTCAGGGTTAAAGTTGGAATTAATGGTTCTATAAATGTAGATAGCAGAGTAGTAGTTATAAAACTGCAACATTAACACCCCTCCTTCAGAGTGCAGACACTACTTCCCATCTCCAGGACTCAAGTCCGGCCTGCCGGTTTCCCTGAATTCTTTCATAAATGTTACCTTGCTCACACTCCAACAGCACGTCAAGTCCTAAAAACCATTTGTCTCCATTCGCTCCTATCCAACATGTTCACGCATGCTTGCTGGAAGTCCAAGCCCCTCGCACACAAAACCTCCTTTACCCCCTCCCTCCAACCTTTCCTAGGCTAACCCCTACTCCGCCTTCCCTCCACTACAGATTTATACACACTCGAAGTCATTCTATTTTGTTCCATCATCTCTACATGTCCAAACCATCTCAACAACCCCTCCTCAGCCCTCTGAATAATAGTTTTGGTAATCCTACACCTCCTCCTAATTTCCAAACTACAAATTCTCTGCATTATATTCACAGCACACATTGCCCTCAGACATGACTTCTCCACTGCCTCCAGCCTTCTCCTTGTTGCAACGTTCACCACCCATGCTTCACACCCATTTAAGAGTGTTGGTATAACTATACCAGCACTATACACTATACATTCCCCTCTTTGCTTCCAAGGACAAAGTTCTTTGCTTCCACAGACTTCTCAGTGCTCCACTCACCTTTTTCCCCTCGTCAAATCTATGATTCACCTCACCTTTCATAGACCCATCTACTGACATATCCACTCCTAAATATCTGAATACATTCACCTCTTCCATATTCTCTCCATCTAATCTGATATCCAATCTTTCGTTACCTAATTTTTTTAGCCTCATCACCTTACTCTTTCCTATATTCACTTTTAATTTTCTTCTTTTACATACCCTACCAAACTCATCCACCAACCTCTGCAACTTCTCTTCAGAATCTCCCAAAAGCACAATGTCATCATCAAAAAGCAACTGTGACAACTTCCACTTCGTGTTAGATTCTTTATCTTTTAACCCCACACCCCTTGCCAACACCTGAGCATTTACTTCTCTTACAACCCCATCTATAAATATATTGAACAACCATGATGACACCACACATCCTTGTCTAAGGCCTACTTTTACTGGGAAATAATCTCCCTCTTTCCTACATACTCTAACCCGAGTCTCACTATCCTCGTAAAAACTCTTCACTACTTTCAATAATCTACCTCCTATTCCATACATTTGCAACATCTGCCACACTGCCCCCCTATCAACTCTTTGATTTTATATGTACAGTGGACCCCCGAGTTTCGGTCATAATTCATTCCAGAAGGCTGCTCAAGTGCCATTACCAAACGAATTTACTCCCTTAAGGAATAATGTCAAGTAGGTTAGTCCATTTCAGACCCCTAAAAATACACTTACAAAAGCACTTACAATATTACACTTACATAGTTGTACGATTTCCGAGGTGACCGAATTATTATTATTTCCACAATGTACACACTAGTCATTACAAAAACTGGATGAGATGTAATAATACATAAGGAAGAGCATTTTGAGCAAACTAAGTGAAGATAATACTGTACATATGAGTATATGTATAAGTATTAAGGATAGAAAGTTTAAGTAATTCTAATCAATATAACAAACACAGAAGAAAGAAGGTTGAGAGTGGAGTCAGGTACATGATTAATAAGAAAAACTGAATCAAGTTCTAGCCAAATTAGAATCAAGTACAAATTACAACATTACGTGGCATTTAATGACAACACTGAAGAATAATAACAATGAGTAAATGAGGTTACCTGTGTTCTACGTTTTGGGTGATTACAGTAAAGAACAAAAACGGCACAATACTGAGACTGGAACAATACACAAATAACTCGCACATAGAACAAAGAAGCTTACAACGACGTTTCAGTCCAACATTGGACCACTTACAAAGTCATGCTGTGTGACTTTGTAAATGGTCCAAGACGGACAGAAATGTCATCGTAAGCTTCTCTCTCTCTCTCTCTCTCTCTTCTCTCTGTGCTGGTTATTTGTGTGTGATTACAGTAAATCTTCAATATAACAAACCTTGATACAATGTACCATTGAAATAGTTGGCAAAATCCACTAAGGAAATAGTACTTATAGAAATGTACATAGTAAATTGTGTATAATACAATATTAAGCATACAGTAGGGTACTATATGCTATTTTTTTAATATTATTCTCATTCAACAGATACTCAGACAATCCCCCCTATTTGTCCATCACATTAAGGGTTTACTGACTAATTTAAATAAAGCTCAGTACAGCATAGTGATAATATAAAACAGTAAAAGTTATTTACAAATATTATATTAAATCCATTTATAATATGGTAAAATAAATAGTTTGACTCTTAATATTCAGGCACACACTGCTTGCTTTAGCAAGCATTGGTGATCAATAAAAATGTGGCAATATTTCAGCTTGTCTGCTAAGTTATTCCATATCTGTGGCCCTTTAATTTATAGATGTCCAATTTAACATGAGGAATATCAAAGAGGTATTTGATTCTGGTGTGGCGATTACGGTTTCCATTGATATTTTCTACTAATTGCCCGAGATAAGCATTAGCAATACAGTGTAGTACTTCCAACAAGTGGATTGAATAGCAATATGGATATGAATGGGGTTCACAAGGTGCTCATCAAACAATTCCCAGACTTGAATTTTCAAGCGCTTCCTGGGTGAAATATGGCAGCAGCGTAGATCACACTCCTCAAAATATTTCCTCCATCTTCCCAATACCTCAACCTCAGCATCTAATAACTCCCCTCTTTTGTTTTTCATTCCCTAGGCATTCTCAACTAATTAATCTCATTCCAAAACTTTCTTTTTATTCTCAGCAAAATTTGTTAACAAAACCTCACACATTCTCTCATTTGTTCTCTTTTTACACTCCCTCCCCACTCTCTTAACTCTCTTAACATTAACTCTCTTTTACTCTCCATATACATACTGTACTCCACACTCCTTATATCACTTCTGCTTTGTAAAAACCTTGTCATTCTATAAACTGCTCATTCTCCATCCCACACCCACCCTCCTATATCTTCATGTTCAACTGAATATTTATTAGCTTTAGACTCGAGCAGTTATACATGTAGGTCTCATCAATACAATGTGTGTTACTTATTGGTCATAAAAGTAGATATTTTCATAAACTCGTCATTCAGTGTTGTTGAGGACAACTAGCTCTGAATTTGAGATGACAAAAAGTCGTCATTTGCAAACAGAACTGGTTTAAGTTTGTAGAGGGTATAGGATCCTGCCTATGAAACCCTTATGTTGATCAATTATTATCATTAATGGTCACATGTTGGTGTCTGCCATTAAGATAGGACTTTAAGTATATGATTCTAGAATGTCCTAGCTTAAACAACATAATGTTTAGTTATGAATGCATACATTCATTCATATTTTTTTTAACTCTCAGAAAATAATTGCAAGTTAGGAAGTGACCTGTAATTACTTATTTCTGTTGGGTCTCATCTTTTGTGAATGAGCATAAACCTTGCTAGCTGAAGTATATTTGGGAAAGTTTTGGTTTCTATCAATTTGTTGCATAATGCTGTAATGATAGGTGACACCACATGAGCAGCTTTCTCAAATATGAATGGTGTATATTGACTTTGTTTCTCATTTTGGTTTTTAAGCAAATTTACAAAAACAAAACAAAAGTTTATTTCTTTGCAAAGGTTACAATGTTTGTTTACATTTCTTAATTTGATTGGTACAAAAAAAGCCACTATCATGCCGGGGCATTTCGGGCAGACTTAACCTAATACTCCTAATATTCCTAATACTCACCCTAAACTAAATACTCATACTATAAATTACTTTCAAAAATGCTCAATGTTATTTTCCTTAAGATGATCTCAATTTTATGTTACCATCCTCCAAAACCCTTGTTACAATGTAATATCATCATATTGTAATTTTAACAGTATAATATCATCATATTGTAATTTTAAATCAAATATATAACTAGAATAAACTCAATCAATTTATCTAATATTATGTACATAGTCTATAAGTCATTAGATTAAGCTGCCCCTAATGCCATGGCATGTCAGTGGCTCTCCTTGCACTTCAGTTTATGATTGTAACTACCAATATCTATGTAAAATTGCAATGAAATAAAATTTACTTTACTTTACTTTAAAGACCACTTAAGTCTAGACAGGTAAAGAGTGGTAAATTTCAAATATTCAATATTTTACTCTAATATTAACATGAGGTAGCCAAATATTTTAGTTAATAAGCTTTATAGTTTAATGTAGACGAAATTGATAACAGTATTACAAGTAGTACAATTTATGATACATACATTTTTAGATATGTAATATGTAATGGTTTAATAGATAAGGGGTAATAAAATATTTGGGAGAGTTGCTTCAAAACTGGTCAAAGATTAGCATAGTGTGGGTATGGTTATTATTGAGAGATGAGATGATTTTTAAGTATAGTTCTAAACTGATTTGTGGGCAGGGGACCTCTTGCTGGTTCAGAGAAAGAGTTCCAGATCTTCAGGCTCTTTATGTGCATTGCATTTTTGCATAGTGTGAGATGGACATGAGGGATGTTAAAAAGTGTTTTATGCCTCATGTTGTGCCTGTGTGTTCTGTTGAGTGGAGGGTTTATATTGGAGTTTAATGTTCTGTATACATAGTAAGCACAATAATATGTGTGTATATTTTGTCATCCTGCCTGTGGGAAACGGCCAACATGTTAAAAAAAAAAATGTGGTGGGGTGCGTTGTCTGGTGCAGGAGTTTGTGAACATCCGCACCACAGCTTTTTGTTGGATTATTAAAGGTTTAAAGTGATTGGCCATGGTCGATCCCCAAGCACAAATACCATAGGTGAGGTAAGGGTAACTTAGAGAGTGATATAAAGTAAGGGGCGCTATTTGAGGTACATAGTATCAAATCTTGGAAAGGATGCCTACTGTTTTGGAAACTTTCTTTGTTATATGTTGGATGTGGCTCTGAAATTTAAGATAACAGTCAAGGTGGAGACCTAGAAATTTGCCCTCAGTGTGTCTTGTAATGGGTGAACCATTTATCAATATGTTTAGTTGGATATTTAAGGCTCTGTTTCCAAAAAGGATGAAGTATGTTTTGTCTATACTGAGAGTGAGTTTGTTGGTGTTGTCATCCAGTTTGATAATTTTAGTAGCTTGCTGTTTACAGTGTCACTAAGTATAGCCGGGTTTGAGTGGAGAAGACATAAGCAGTGTCATCTGCAAATGAAGTTACCCCTGTAAGAGCTTGGGTACTATCAGTGTGGTAGTTTAACTGGGGCACTGGAGTTTGGGATTTTACCTTCTAGATTTCATCCTATAGTTAAGAAGCTATTTAGTTTATTTCCTGTTTCAGTGGTTGGGATTGGAGGTTCATTTGATTTAGTTAGTAAAAATTTCCTTAGTGAATTTACCTGAACCCAGTAACTGGGAGTGTTTTCTCCATGCATCGTTTTTTTTAAATACATCTTTGTTTACAAATCCAATCTGCATTATACAGTTGTTCAGGATTTCTTTATTAGATTGGTGAATGTTGATGGATCTGAGGAATTTGATGGTTAGTCATAGGCTATTTAGTACAGATCGGCCATCACAAATCCGGCATCATTGGGACCTGTAGTGTGCCGGATTATTGAGTTTGCTGGATTACAGAGTGGTTAGGTTAGAATACACTTAATAAAGTTAACCAACTTGACTTACACAAGAAAGTTCATTGAACATCGGCAAAAAATCGAACATTTCCACTACTTTGAGCTCAATTTCAAGGTACTTTTCATCATGAAACCAATTACATATATATTTCTGTAATATATCTTCCATTCTATCAAATGAGACCAAAAAAACAAGAATACAACCATAAAAACCATTGAAAAATATACCCCTAAGGGGTGGCTAATGACTGAGAAGTGAACTCCGTTATTTATGGTCCAATTTCTTTCATTTTTGGTGTATGTTAAGAAGCATCTTTCCATCATACATTTCCCAAGTTTCAATAAGATAGCCCAACAAACAATTGAGAAAAAAAAAATATTTACCAAAAATCATACAGTGGTACCTCGGTTAACGATATTTTTTCGTTCCAGAATGCTGTTCAAGTGCCATTACCAAACGAATTTATCCCCATAAGGAATAATGTAAAATAGACTAGTCCTTTTAGACCCCCAAAAATACACTTACAAAAACATTTAAAAAAATAAACTTACATAAAAGGGCGAGTTTGAGGACCATCGTTAACCGAGGTACCACTATATGGTAAGTTCAAGCCAGGTACTAGAAATAAGTCACTTTGACTTTTTTGGGTTATCCTAGGTTCTCTACACATATGCTGCTATGTACTGTATGATAATCTATGTAGAGAAAATAGTTTTATTGTTTCAGTTTTATGGTGCATTACAAGTGTACGTATATCACAATTAGCCCTGTGCTACACTCCGTTTTCTCTAATATAAGCGCCCAAGACAGGGATAGGAGGATGGTACTTGTATCCCATATCCTCTTCCTATCTCCATTGAACCGCTCGGTATTATGCCAAATATTATTCATTCCGGAGTATTTAACATGTTTTTATGTTATTTATATTGTTTATTATGTCATATTAGATCAATTGTGATAGGTAAATAAGCCGTAGTGTTGATATTAGCATAATAATAAAGCTTATTCCCCTGCATCACGAGACTGAGCTCATGGCAACCGACGATGGCTTCAAAGCCACCTTATCTTTTATGGACAATGTTCTGTGTATGTGCTTTACACAACGAGAAGCATTTCTTTTATTCGTTGGAACCATGGCTAGGGCTAAAAGTAAGCAGGGTATAACAATAAATGGAGAAAAAGAAATTGGAATGGCTTATGCAGCAAGTAGCGCCACCAAACAGTACCAGCAGGTTGGTGTGGCGACCCTGGAAATTTGAAATTATGCTAGCCAAAATTAGTGCCGAATAACTGATGGAACCGGATGACTGATTGCCGGATTTGTGATGGCAGACCTGTATATGTTGTGATCTATTTGGTTTTTAAAGGAAAATACTCATTAAAAAATAAAAAAAGAGGCACAATACCATGACTGAAACAATACACAAATAACATGCACATAGGAGACTGAAACTTATGACAATGTTTCAGTCTGACTTAGACCATTAACTAGTCACACCGAGACATTGTCACGAGTTTCAGTCTCCCTTGTGATTATTATTTGTGAAAATGCTTATTGTAAGGACTAAAAAAATTTTGTGGGAATACAAACAAGTTAATGTCTATCACTGTTAAATTATCTCTACCTGTAAATGTTAATGATCAGTAAGCAAGGCTTACAAAAATATGGACTCAAATAATACTATATGTATAACAAATACAAATCAAATCAAACAGTCTCAATGTGTCAGACAGACCAATAGAATGTTGCAGTGAAAGTGATCTGAGAACACTGAACAGGAAAAATATTTTCACTTCCTCAACAGCTTCATTGTACTACTACTTGTAACCAACACAACAACGTGATATACCAAATATGAAAAACTTGTAATAATGCTATGGAATTTGATATAAGATATTTTCAGAATTGTGACGAGCCAGGGAGTCTCCTGACTTCCCAAGACTTCTTAAAATTATATGTACCAGGAGTGTCAGAGTTTTTCAGTAGTGAACCATGTGAACAGAAATCCATGTATGCACTCTGCATGAAATTTTTATTGATAACTATGTATTTAAAAAAAGGTCTAATCTAATTTACTGGCCTTTTAATTCACGTGGGCTAGATAAATAAGTAAAACCAAAATAAAAAATCCTAGGAGGGCCACACTCCACAGTCAAGTGGGCCACATGTTGAATGCTCCTGATAAATACATTGTTTCTAACCATGGAAGTGAAAAGAACAATTTTAACTTTAGAATAATCGTAGCTGAATAATAAACATAAAAGATAAAAGAACCATGAATACAAAATATGAATATAGTATGTAACAAACATTAGGTTGTAATGTAGTAAAATTACTGAGATATAGAAGAGGATCATTAAGTTACAATGAGAAGCAACAAGTGGTGAGACAAGGCTCTGGGGTCCCATTGTGAGCGGCATTACAGCAGGTGGTGACACAAAGCCCTGGGGTCCTGTGTCTGCAGGCACTGCATTACCACCGCTCCAGTGAAGGAGTGCTAGTTAAGGAATGGTTAACACCAAAACATTTGTTAAAACTTTGATACAAGCATCAAATTTCACACTCATTCCTTAGATTTTGCATTGAGAGTGCTATCCATGCATATACAGTATCTCTTCATATGGTGATATGTACACTTCAAAATTGGCAAACAAAACCAAAATCTTATAAACATGCTCTTAACACATTTCAATGAGTGGTTTAGTTCTCTCTCTTTTATTTTAATTTCAAAATGGTCATACAAACACTGAAAAATAAGGAAGTGTTGATACTGTAGTAATTATTTATGGTGTAGCATCACCTCCATGATTGATTCTAGTATTGATCATTAGTAAACATTTCAGTGTTTAATTGGAAATTTTTAATATCATTTTCAAAATGGCCAGTATGATTCTTGAAAATAGAAACAGATTTTAATAAGTGATCAAGTAATTTACTGAATGATACACCACAACACTGAACATATACAGTGGTACCCCGACTTACGATGGTCCCCAAACACACCCTTTTATGTAAGTTGATTTTTTTAAATGCTTTTGTAAGTGTAATTTTGGGGGTCTAAAAAGACTAGTCTATTTTACATCATTTCTTATGGAGATAAATTCGTTTGGTAATGGCACTTGAACAGCATTCTGGAATGAAAAAATATCGTAAGTCGGGGTACCACTGTACTTAGATGCAAGGATATGACTTCAAACCTAAAATATATTGACTTTCTTTCTCTGTTTTTTACTAATATCCTGGAGACATGGAAGAATAATTCAGTGAAAGATATACTGTACCACAAAGACAGTTCACCATGTTGAAGAACTAGGTTAATATTATCTGAACATAATACAGTGGTACCTCGAGTTACGATGGTCCCCAAAATCGCCCTTTTATGTAAGTTTATTTTTTTAAATGCTTTTGTAGGTATATTTTTGGGGGTGTAAAAGGACTAGTCTATTTTACATTATTCCTTATGGGGATAAATTCGTTTGGTAATGGCACTTGAACAGCATTCTCGAACGAAAAAATATCGTAACTCGAGGTACCACTGTACTTGTATAACATACATATTTATAATGCTTATTGATATAGCATCCAGTGAATACACTGAAGTAGATATGAGATTTTTGGATGTAGAAATCTAGAGAGACAAGCCTCAATTTGGAATGAACAAATACAAATCGGGTCTGATATCCATGAGCTCATAAGCATTTTTTATTAGTACAGTGGTCCCCCGAGTATCGTAAAAACTTCACTCCAGAAGCCTGCTCAAGCGCCATTACCGAACGAATTTACTCCCTTAAGGAAAAATGTCACGTAGGTTAGTCTATTTCCGACCCCCAAAAATACACTTCCACAAGCACTTACAATATTATACTTACATAACTGTACGATTTCCGGGGTGTACATAACTCGGGGGATCACTGTACAGTATTCTCCATTTTGCTGTTACAGTACATAAATTTAATAAATATAGAGGTACTACTTATTAAATATTCTTCCTTGAAATCTTTATAATTACAGGCATCTCTTTCTTAATGTGGGTTTGCTTTGTGCAAATTTACTATTATGCAAGGTCCCATTTCTACCAGTAATTCCATGTGTGTTGTATACACTTACTGCATGTGACTGGTGAGGTTAGCAAAGTACATTGAAAATTCTTATATTTCAAATGTAATCAGATTTTGATGGCCTCACTGAACTTAGTACAACTGCCATGGGCTGGAATGCATCTACAGTGGACCCCCGAGTATCGGCCGTAATCTGTTCCAGGAGCTAGGCCTTAACTCGAACTGGCCGAAAGTCGAACCAATATCAAACATTCTCAACAAAGTAGAATAATCACTTACTGTAAAAACCTGACTAATCACTTAAATGTAAAAACCTGTTATGAATAATACATACTAAGCTAACTATTTCCATAACATTTACATTATAATGACCACGTAAACTGTAACTGCAATGCAATTAATTGTTTTAAATTATCTCACTCAATTAATTGCATTGCTACAATTAATTGATATGTTTTAAATTGTTATCTCACTCAATTAGTTGCATTGCTACAACTAATTGATATGTTCAACTTATAATCAAACTTTATAACTTAGATATGCAATTATACTTATTTTATAAATTATCAATCATAACTTTTTACCATGTAGTCTATAATTAAGTAGTCCTAAGAATGCCCGCAATGCACAGCATATTAGGGGCTTTTGGCATGTACATCTCATCAATAACTATGTACAGTGGTACCTCGAGTTACGATGGTCCCCAAAATCGCCCTTTTATGTAAGTTTATTTTTTTAAATGCTTTTGTAAGTATATTTTTGGGGGTGTAAAAGGACTAGTCTATTTTACATTATTCCTTATGGGGATAAATTCGTTTGGTAATGGCACTTGAACAGCATTCTTGAACGAAAAAATATCGTAACTCGAGGTACCACTGTATCTTGTCTACCCAACCATGTATCATTGTACCATGTCTCAATAAAGTATTATTATTATTATTATTATTATTATTATTATTATTATTATTATTATTATTATTATTATTTCCCATAAGAAATAATGTAAATACAGTGGTCTCTCGAGTAACGAACACCCCGGAAATCGTACAATTATGTAAGTATAATATTGTAAGTGCTTGTGGAAGTGTATTTTTGGGGGCCTGAAATAGACTAACCTACGTGACATTATTCCTTAAGGGAGTAAATTCGTTCGGTAATGGCACTTGAGCAGGCTTCTGGGATGAAGTTTTTTTTTGTTACTCGGGGGACCACTGTACTGTACAATTAATCCGTTCTAGACACCCAAAAATATTCACAAAAAATTCATTTTTTAAAGAATAACTACATATAGTTTTACATACACAAAACACATAATAACAACACATATTGCTGGCATCTGGAAGATAGGGAGGAGGAGTGAGGGAGGGCTTAGTGTTCGGAAGGGGAATCCCCCTCCATAAGGACTTCAGTTATCAAAGCCCTATCTGGGGTTACTTCCCTTCTTGGTCTTTTAATGCCACTAGGACCAGCTTGAGAGTCACTGGACCCCTGTCTCACAAAATAACTGTCCATAGTCCTCTGTTTCTGGCGCCTCTTTAATATGTTCCTGAAGTGCAATATGGCTCTGTCACTGAACTTGTTGCAGAGATGTCTTATTTCAGCTTGCTCAGGGTGGTATTTTTCAACAAATTCCTGCACCTTATTCCACATTAAATTCACTCACAAACTTTTCAGCAGTACGTTTGTCTTAACTGGCTGCCTCACCATGCCTTACAACACTGTGTATGCCACTACGTTTCCTAAATCTGTCAAACCAGTCTTTGCTGGCCTTAAAATCACTCACATCAGCACTGGTTCCAGGGATTTTCTTGACAAGATCTGCGTGCAACTGTCTTGCCTTTTCACAAATTATCGCCTTTTCACAAGTTATCGCCACAGGGGTGCCACTAGGAAGCTTCTTTGGACCCATGGTGACTTATTTCACAGTGAAAATCAATAAACACAATAAAATTATTGTGAAATGTTTGAATGAGCACACTGGGTAATGTGGCCATCGAGGTTCTACGACGTAAAGTCAATCAGGACCTTAACCTTCCTCTACACTGGGTAATGTTCACTCAATGGTAAACAAAGATAGACTGGCTCACAACGCCTGCGCGAGTAGGCGCACAAGCACGGGCAGGCGGACAGGTCTGGTACATGGGCTGAAACTTGGAGAAACAGCCGATAGTCGGGGAAAAATTGGGTCGAAAAAAGCGACCGAAACTCGAGTCGGCTGATACTCAGACCGGCCGATAGTCGGGGGTCCACTGTACTGCATAAAATGAAACACACCTGCACTTCAAATTGTTTAGTACTATGTAAGCAATCTTTACGAGTTTACTGATCACCTAAGTTACGAGTCTTTAAATACTTGTCAGACATCAATGCTATCAGTAAATGGTGAACAATTTAATCAACTCCTTGTCAGCAAGTCTTGCTTCATGGTAAAAGTTTTAAACTCTCAAAGAAAATAATATACGTATGTAGTATTTTAAAATTATATAGTAATCAGTAAATAAAACTAGTAGGCAAGCCTAACCAGCAATAACCTATGGTAAGCTCATGCTCATTTTGGTACTACCCTAAGCCTCTACCACTGGCAAATAATGTCTTAAATAAGAGGATTTCACTAAGTGCTGGTCAGTATCCCAGTTATTGTCTTCTGAAGTTTTTGACATCACCCGTAGGGGCTTCTGGGGGCCCTGTGGCCTGGCTGGCAAAGCTCTTGCTTCACACACGGAGAGCCCAGGTTCAACTCCCGCCGGGGTGGAAACATTTTGATGCTTTTCCTTACACCTGTTGTCTTGATCACCTAGCAGCAACTAGGTATGTACTTGGGTGTTAATCGACTAGTGTGGGTAGCATCCTGGGGGACAAGATTGAGAACCCCAATGGAAATTAGACAGACAGTCCTTGATGATGCACTGACTTTCCTGGGTTATCCTGGGTGGCTAACTATCCGGGGTTAAAAATCCAAAGGAAATCATATCTTTTCTTATCTTCACTTGAGTTATCTTATTCTTTGTTTTCTGATCACCCACAAGAAATTTTCAAAAGTTGTAAAATTAGTTTCTTAGATAAAGATTAAAATTTTATATCTTACGTAAAATGGCTCAAACTGTATCAGCTACTGGGTAATGAAAAAAAAAATGTATCAGGACTGATTCTTATAAGCATTCCATGGACCCAATACAGTGGACCCCTGAGTTTCGGCCATAATTCGTTCCAGAAAGCTGTTCAAGTGCCATTACCAAACGAATTTGTTCCCATAAGGAATAATGTAAAGTAGGTTAGTCCATTTCAGACCCCCAAAAGTACACTTACAAAAGCACTTACAATAATACACTTACATAATTGTTCGAGTTTTGAGGTGGTCGAAACTCGGTGGTCCACTGTATTTCAATAATACAGCCTCTCCTCACTTAACGACAGAGTTCCGTTCCTAAGACCACGTTGTTAAACGAATTCGTCGCTAAGTGAGGAGCATACTATAATGGTAGTGAGTTTGTGTCAACCATCTTTGATATTATTTTAATGTCACCTTTGCACCATTTATAACATTTCTGGTAAATTTGTAAATGTTTATACAGTAGTGTACTGTATATTATAATAAACAGAATAGAGGAAATCAGCTCTAATATACATTATTGAGGTATGAATACTGGTCAGAGAGCCGGTTGTAAGTCCGAGGCGTCGGTAAACGAGTAAGTCGCTAAGTGAGGAGAGGCTGTAAGTACAAAGACAGCTTTCATATTTTGTTTTTTACTACAAAACATTTTTTTATGAAGCACAGTGCACCCTCGCTTATCTGCTGTTCCTGTTATCGGCCAACTCACTTATAGGCCGGTTTTTCGGTTTCTGCTTATTGGCTGTTATTTCGCTTATCGGCCGATGGGATGCGTGAACACTCCAACCCAGCCGCTTTGTGTGTCAGTTTGGCTGTGTCTCTCGATGCGTGAGGAAGTTTCTGCTCATTCATCCAAACATTTCGCTTTTTTCCATTGTTTTTAGTGGGGGGGTTTTCAGTGCAACTGTGAAATAAGTAACCATGGCTCCCAAGAAAGTTCCTAGTAAAGTTTGTGGTAAAAAAAGTGAGAATCACGATGGAATTTAAGAGAGAAGTCATTGAAAAATATGAGAGTGGTATGCGGGTGCTGGAACTTGCCAGGATGTACGGGAAAAACAAATCAACAATTACATCCATCCTGGCAAAGAAAGAACAAATCAAGGATGCTAATGCTGCCAAAGGAGTAAATAAGCTTATGAAACAAAGATCACCAATAATGGAATATATGGAGAAGTTATTGTTATTGTGGATTAAAGAAAAACAATTAGTGGGAGACAGTGTTGTGGAGTCGATTATTTGTGGGAAGGCAAGGCAGTTGCATGAGGATCTTGTTTCCACCTGCACGTGCCCCCACAAAGCATCCCACGCGTTCTGAGTCAGTCTGGCTTTGTTTCTCGTCGAGTGAGCATTACCCTGCGTGTTCATCCGAAACATTTCGTAATTATCCATTGTTTTTTGTGCTTGTTTATTGAGTGTGACTGCTAAATAAGCCACCATGAGGCCAAAGAAATTTCCAAGTGCCAGCCTTTTGATAAAGAAGGTGAGAAACACAATAGAAATGTGTCTTTGGGGAAGTCCACGGGGTTGGATGTGAGTGGCCAGGATGTGGAAGAGTTGGTGGACAGCCACAGGGAAGTGCTAATTACTGAAGAGCTGCAACACCTTCAACTGGAACAGCAACAGATCGCAGCTGAGGAAATTGCTTCAGACAAGGAGGAAGAGAGAGGAGAGAATGTGCCTTCTTCAGTGATTAAGGACATGTGTGCAAAGTGGAGTGAGTTGCAGAGTTTTGTGGAGAAATATCACCCTAACAAAGCTGTTGCAAGCCGTGTCTGCAACATGTTCATGACAATGCCTTGTCCCATTTTAGGCAAATCTTAAAGAGATGCCAGAAACAGACCTCTCTGGACAGATTTTTTGTGTGACAGGGGTCCAGTGCCAGTAAAAGACAAAGAAAGGAAGTAACCCTGGATAGGGACTTGATACCTGAAGTCCTTATGGAGGGGGATTTCCCTTCCAACCAATAACTTCTCCTCCTCCTCCTCCCTCTCCCCTCCTTGCGTCTTCCATACGCCAACAAGAATCTTCAATAAAGGTAAAAGTGATGTTAAATGTTCATTTATCCATTTCATTAGTCCTTTATATTTATTTCTCATTGTTTTCTGTATGTAAAACTATAGCTATTCTCTATAAAATTAATTTTTGTTAATACTTTTGGTTGTCTGGAACAGATTAATTGGATTTACATTATTTCTTATGGGAAATATTGCTTCAGTTTTCGTTGAATTCGGTTTTCGTCAGATTTTCTGGAACGAATTAATTACGAAAGCCAAGGTTCCACTGTATATTAAATTCAACATTTTTAATTATCATTTTTAAATCAACATTTTTTACAAATGTTTACTGGTGTAATTTTTTTGTTTGGTCATGCAAATAGTATGTGAAAGCCATATTTTATAACACAAGAAATTGCATACAAATTAATACATACTGTATTTTCAAAGCAATAACTTTTAGTTTATAAATTAACCCTTCCCGTTTGTGCATAGACCCAGATAATGTTAAATATAGTCCCCATTATATGCCATTTATTTTGATGTAACTGTAATTGAAAACTATGAACTAAATGGTTATAACTATGACCATAATTTTTAAAGGGGTGGACCAGTAAGCCAGCAGAAGGCCTCGGTCAGATGATCAAAAGCTCCAACAGCGGGTCATCATCTGACTAAGACCAGCATTAGGTAACACTTGTTCTGTTTCCTGACGAACCTTACCTAACTTAACCTAATTGAAAATAAATTTCATAATTTGGGTGGGTATTTTCATTTGCTATGCTGTACTGTATTGTATATGTACACCTAGACATGATTAAACTATCATAAAAGTGTTTTTCCTTAGTGAATGAAATACTCTCACATTTAATTGTCTAAGATACTGTCATTGTAACGTATAAATCAAAGGCAATACTGTATTTACATTTTTTACCAGTTGTGTTGTAATTAAATATTATAATCATGCTAAAACACTTTTTATGTAAATCATATAAGCCATCTTGAAAAAAAGGCACTCCATACATGGATAACACTCCATCATGCCAAGTGATATTAAGGAATCTCTATATCAAATTTCATGCTTGTCTTTCCAAGGAAGTATTTGACCTAACCATCGGCACTTAGTTCTCTACTATATAGTACCAAGTTTTGTTTACCAGAATCTTATGTGATGCATTTGTTCAGCCAATTTTATATCACTTTCACCAGAAACTGCAGGTAGTACACTATGCCAATAATTTTCTATCAAAATAAACTTGCTTTACCTGAAATACTATATATCAACACTAATGTCAAATAATGTTTTAGCACATGCATTCTAAATGGGCATGACTGCCATGCATTTTTTATTTACTGACCTTTCAATTCTCATCGTATAAGTTATTGAGAAATAAAAAATTTCCCAGTTATAGAAACACTTGTACAATGAGAATTCTTAACAACTTCTACTACTTAACACTAAACTAAGTAACTTAAACTTTAACCTCACTCCATGCCACGTCACCAGCAACTAACCCATGATCGTATCCCATTTCCTCGTAGGTACTGCCAGTACAAGTGGTAGGTTGATAAAAACCAATAAGTCACATTATATAAATAATAAAATGGTCTTATATTGCTTCTGGTAATCTGTAGAAAAATAATTTGCTTTACTTGAAAATTGTTTTGCTATACTACTAATAATTATACAAAAGAACAAGTGTGAACATTATCAAAAGATGCAATGTAACACTGTACTATAATTCTCTCTTATATCATTAATTGTAAAAATATTAAAATTCTAGGAAGCCAAAAATAATATTCCTTAATTTAGTAAAAACATGGTCTTATTTCCTGTGCCTTCTTAACATTTTTTATATAAATCATTGTTAGGAGGATTACTGTTTCATCTTACTAATGAGCCCCAAAGAATATTAATAACAAAACATGAGAAAATTGCTCTTCTTGTCAATACACAACTTAAATTTGTTAAGGCATAATTATAAAAATATTAACTATGCAACCTTTCCTAGTTTCATATAAGAAACATTTAAACTATAATTTCACATTACATAAACTGAATCCTGGAGAAGTTTCTGGTTCATAAACTACTAATTTCACTTACTAGATAATACTGTAAATTCTCTCATAATGAGCAAGATACATTCTTGAAAATTGGCACCTAATGGAAATTAGTGGTCAGTGGCGGCTCGTAGCACCAGTAATACCTATACTATCGTACCGCATCAAACTTCTATTTTTAATAGATTTTTCTCGTTTAAAAAAAAAATTCGCTTATAAATACAGTGGTACCCCGACTTACGATGGTCCCCAAACACACCCTTTTATGTAAGTTGATTTTTTTAAATGCTTTTGTAAGTGTAATTTTGGGGGTCTAAAAGGACTAGTCTATTTTACATCATTTCTTATGGAGATAAATTCGTTTGGTAATGGCACTTGAACAGCATTCTGGAATGAAAAAATATCGTAAGTCGGGGTACCACTGTACATTGAAAAAAACATACAACAGATTTTTCCTGTAATATATTTGTCAGTTGCAAATTATTTTAGAGTAAGGTTGACGTCTGGCAGTGAGCATCTGGGGGGACTGCAGCTCCTATGGACAAGCCGCCACTGTTAGTGGTATATGATATAATAAAACATATGGTAAAAATAAGGTTACCTTCCAGACACCTTCAAATTTACTAAATAATTTTTTTTTAAATTCTAATGTCTATAAATTATGACAATTTATCTTTTAGTTATCATTGCTTGTTGACATGGAAGTGTGATGAGAGGGCTGATGTGGCTCTCTTGGCAGAAGTTGATGGCTCTGGTTCTGATGTTTATGTGAATGCAGAGTTGCCAGTAGATAATGGTTATATTGGAGTGATCAAGTAGTCAGCAAAATATCTCAGGTCTGTTTTACCCTGCACTACTTATAAACAGTAGTCAATATAAATATGCATGCAAATAAACCAATCACAAAGATAATGAGAGCACACATAATATATTGTTTAAACAATAAAGTACTGAAATATGTATGGGTTACTCACCTAATCAAGTTGTATTTCATTTTATTACCCTTCCTCTTGATTAACTTTTTACATCCCCTAGGCACTCACAAGACTACAATATGAAGGATAGAAGAGTCAATACAATCCCACACCTGCTCAATGGCACTCAAGAGTTTGGGGATAGACACACATCTATGCAACAAAGCTGACACATTTTCTAGATCAAATACATAGTCTGGTAAGTGTACTTATACATATGCATATTTATGATGCCTACTGTAGGTGATAAGTGATTACTGCTTATTCCATGCTTATTCCAATAGTATGGAATTGCTTATAGTATAATTATTGCACTGTAGGTTTTCTCAGACCAAAAATGCATGAAGTCTGCATCACTTGTACACCACCTCAACCCATCTAAAATTTCCACCTTCTTTAATACTATCACTTTGACTCTAACTTCCTGGCATCTCCAGGTTCACTAGTATTCCTTTTAGGTGATATGGGTAATATCCAGAGATGAGATGAGGTGATGACAAGATCCAAAATCATTTGATAAACAGAGTAAGGTATGTGACACTTCTATAGGCCCAACTTGGGTTGGGGTTGAAAAGCATTATGGTGCCTAGTACAGTGGAACCCCGGTTAACGAAAACCCCAGAAATCGTGCAATTATGTAAGTATAATATTGTAAGTGCTTGTGGAAGTGTATTTCTGGGGGTCTGAAATAGACTAACCCAAATGACATTTTTTCTTAAGGAAGTAAATTCGTTCGGTAATGGCACTTGAGCAGGCTTCTGCTCAAAGTACCGGGGTTCCACTGTACTTGGCTTTTTCAGGTAACATGATGATGTTATAATTACAGAACATACTATCAAGGCTTTTTCGGGCGCAAAATAATTTCAGATACACTTTTTCAACCTTGGTTACACAAAATCACATCATGCAGTATTGCTTTATAAAGGGATTTACTGTAAAATGCAAGGCAAGCAAATTACTTATTATACTACCACTGGGGAAACTGGACTGAAATATGTTTAGTATACTTGGCCAACAATCTATCAGGAGTGACAGGATCCAGTGGCAATAATTTGTTCACAATAAAATTTTAAAATATCTAGAAAAAGAGAGTGAGAATATGCAGAGAGCTCTGTACAGTATAATGTATATATTTTGCTAATTACTGTACGTACTCTGAAATATGAAGACTATCTTTACATGGTAATATTAAGGCTTGGGTTGGAGGAATTGTGTATTCACTGTCAGGACATATAGAGAACTACAGCCTCTTCTCACTTAATGACGGAGTTCCATTCCTAAGACCACGCCAGTAAATTAATTCGTCGCTAAGCAAGGAGCATACTATAATGGTAGTGGGTTTGTGTCAACCATCTTTGATATTGTTTTAATGTCACCTTTGCACCATTTATAACATTTTTAATATATTTTTAAATGTTTATACAGTAGTGTACTGTATATTGTAATAAAAAGAAGAGGAAATCAGCTCTAATATACATCATTCAGGTATGCATACTGGTCAGACAGCCCATCATAAGTCCGAGTCATCAGTAAACAAGTACGTCGCTGCGTGAGGAAAGGCTGTATGTATTGCCATTTGGGATCCAGAACGGACTAATTCTATTTACATTATTCTTTATGGGAAAAATTGCTTTGGTTGTTGTCCATTTTGGTTGTCTAATCGACATCTGGAACAAATTAAGTTCAACAACCGAGGTTCAACTGTACTGTGTACACACATTTTCTGTAATGTATATACAGTGGTACCCCGACTTACGATATTTTTTCATTCCAGAATGCTGTTCAAGTGCCATTACCAAACGAATTTATCCCCATAAGGAATGATGTAAAATAGACTAGTCCATTTAGACCCCCAAAATTACACTACAAAAGCATTTAAAAAAATAAACTTACATAAAAGGGTGTGTTTGGGGACCATCGTAAGTCGGGGTACCACTGTATATACAGCCTCTCCCCACTTAGCAATGTACTCTTTTACAGACGACTCAAACTTATGACAGGCTCTCTGACCAGTATGCATACCTAAATAATGTATATTAGAGCTGATTTCCTCTACGTATTCTGTTTATTACAACATACAGTACAGTGGTCCCTCCGTTTTCGTGTTTAATCCGTTCCAGAGGGATCGACTAAAACTGAAATCAACGAAAACTGAAGCCATTTTCCCCATAAGAAATAATGTAAATTCAATTAATCCGTTTCAGACACCCAAGAGTATTAACAAAAAATAATTTTTTAGAGATTAAATAGATTTACATACAGAAAAGAATAACAAATAAATATAAAGCACTAATAACATGTATAAATGAACATTTAACATCACACTTACTTTTATTGGCGACTCTTGTTGGTGTATAGAAGATGGAGAGGAGAGGGAGGTGAGTTTATTGTTGGGAGGCAGGACAAAATGCTTCAATTTGACACTAATATCAGCTCTACGGCTTATTTATCTATCACAATTCATCTAATATGACATAATAAACAATATAAATAACATAAAAACCTGATATACACTCTAGAATGAATAAAATATGTGTCATTACGAATGTGGTGGCGGGCATACTCGGTCCAGCTATGAAAACATCTTCGTATTCTTTCCTCCTTCAGACGCATTAGTATAAGAGAAAATGGAGTTTGTAATGCTAACTGCATTAGATCACTTCCGTCCAGTCGCTTCAAGGAGTGAACAGAAATCATTCCTGTCCAGGCTGGCTGGTAACAACAGCAGCAACAACAACAACAACTGGTTTGTTGACAAAACTCCTGAAACTTCTACACTCTCATTCTCTCTTGTTTATTCATTTAATCTTGTTTACTCACCTCTCACTCTACATTAAGACTGGCTCTTACCACCACTGCCTTTCATCACCACTGCCTCTAACACTGCCTCAACCAACAAACAAGCACCACTGACTCTCATCACCACTGCCTCTCATCACCACTGCCTCTCACCACCACTGCCTCTCACCACCACTGCCTCTCACCACCACTGCCTCTCACCACCACTGCCTCTCACCACCACTGCCTCTCACCACCACTGCCTCTCACCACCACTGCCTCTCACCACCACTGCCTCTCATCACCACTGCCTCTCATCACCACTGCCTCTCACCACTTTGCTACGATTTCTTTCTTTAATTCTATGGTGTTCCTCACTTTCTTTACCAAAGGACTGACACTAGGAGCTTTCTTTGGGCCCGTGGTGGCTTATTTAGCAGTCACACACAATAATCAAGGGCCAAAAACAATGGATTGTTAAGAAATGTTTTGTATGAACTTGCAGGGTTCCGTACCATGAAGGAAAACGGAGGGAATCACATGAAAACAGAGGTAAATTTTCCCCGAAAAAACTGCACGAAAACGGAAAAACACAAAAACAGATATACACGAAAACGAAGGGACCACTGTACACTACTGTATAAATCTTTAAAAATATACCAAAAATGTTATAAATGGTGCAAAGGTGACATTAAAACAATATCAAAGATGGTTGACACAAACCCACTACCATTATAGTATGCTCCTTGTTTAGCAACGAATTCGTTTACCGACGTGGTCTTAGGAACGGATCTCCGTCGTTAAGTGAGGAGAGGCTGTATAATAATTTATTAAAAAATGTACTACTACATAAAACTGTAAAAATGAATACTAAAAGAAACTTTAACTGAAATACTGTACAGTAAATTAAAATTTTTCTTACCTATCAGAGGAGAGCTAATGGCATACTAGAAGCAGGAGGTGGAGGAGAGGAGGGGATATGTTACTGCTTGGAAGGAGAGTCACCTTCTATTAATATGTCAGGCAACTGTACTTCTGGTGTTGTTTCTCTTCTTTGTCTCTTTTCACTATGAACACCTAGTTCTGGCTCACTGGTTCTTTGTCTCACTAAAAACCTGTCCTGTGAGGTTTATTTCAGACTCCATTTTAACACATCTAAACTGAGACATTACACTGTCATTGTACATGTTAAAGAGATGGATGGTCACTGTTTTGTCTGGATGGTATTTTTCAGCAAACTCCTGCATTTCATGCCATTTAGCACACACTTCCTTGACAAGTGCAATGGGCACATCATCCCTTCTCTCCTCTTCCTCTGATAACAGCTCCTCCTCTGCAATCTGTTGCTGCTCCTTCTGAAGGTCTACAAGTTCTTCTGCGGTGAGTTCAGTTCTATGCTCCTCCACATCATCTTCAGTCACCTCTAGGCCCAAGGTCTTCCTCAAGGACACAATATCCTCTACTGGCTCAGGCTCCTCTTCAAAGCCTTCAAAATCCTTGGCTGCCACAAAGTCAGGCCACAATTTCTTCCATGCTGACTGCATGGTCCTGGAAGACACATTCCTCCAGGCTTTGTCTATAAGCCTCAAGCAGGTGAGGATATTGAAATGGTCCTTCCAGAACTTCCTGAGGTTAAATTTGTTTCTGAAGTGATCTCAAAGCACCTTTCAAAAAGTGCTTTTGTGTAGTTTCTTGAAGTTGGAAATGACCTGCTGGTCCATGGACTGGATGAGAGGAGTGGTGTTAGGAGACAAAAACTTCAAGTTATAAAACTGAACTCCTCCAGCAATTCATTTTTCGAGCTTGGAGGGTGAGCAGGAGCATTACCCAAAAGTAAAAGGGACCTGAGTGGCAATTGTTTTTTAATGAGGTATTTTTTGACAGTAGGAGCAAAGACCTCATGAACCCACTCAAGAAAAATTGTCTTGTTACCCAAGCTTTAGTGTTGGCCCTCCACATTACAGCCAATTTGTTTATCATAACATTTTTTTAAAAACTCACGGATTTTCGGAATGACATACAAGTAAGGGCTTCAATTTCAAGTCCCCACCCAAGCCTGATGGTTGCTCTAACTCCAGCACTCAACTCCTTTACTCCTTCCTTACAACCATTCCCAATAGGCACCACTGTAAAAACTTGCATTTGTGGACAAAGTGGTGCCTATGCTAACATTCCTATGGTGTAGAAATATACCTAGTTGGATGAATCTTATTGAAGCTAGCTGGCCCAGTGGCTTATGCGACGGTCTGGAGTTTTGAGATTCTCTGACCGCGGGTTCGAACCCAACCCGTGGTATGGTTTAGATGCCATCATAAACGAAGGGAGATGTAATGAATAATTCATGCCGAGAATTGTAAACAAAAGTGGAGTGTTAAAGGGGAGTGACTGGGCCAAACGCAGATTCATACATGCTTTCTCTGATGCTGGACCAGAGAAAACAATGTTTTCCTCCGCTCGACATATAAACATAGCATGTTTATATGCTATGTAACGTTTCTTATATAACGTGTTTCTTATATAACGTGTTTCTTATGTAATGTGTTTCTTATATATAATTTTGAAGAAAATATCATAGATGGATTAATGAAAATGTCTATATTAACGTAAAATAAGACATTTAATGTGCCTAAGAGTGATTATTATTACGTACTATTAGTATTACTATGGCGTTAAGACTAGAGGGACACACTTAGTGATTTAATGTGTACCTGCACACAAGCACAATGCGTAAGTATATTTAGGTACAAGTACACATAAGTATTATTATCAGAGTAATGTACATATAAAATATGCAATAACTTTAAAACACTTGAAATTTTGGAAAGTTTCCAGACATAATAGAGAGAGGTGCTCGCAAAGAATGTAAACAAACCGGGTGGGGTGTGCCGTATTAGAAAGACCACTCGCCGCAGAGAGAGTTTTGATCATAGTAATTTTAAATCACTGTATTAGCGGAATGCCATAAAGCAGGGCCCTACTGTATATGGAATATTTTGAAACAAGATTGCTTAACAAAATCCTTCCAAATAGAGCTAAGTGGTACAGGCACCCAAGAGGTGCCTGTTAGTGATGCTGGAAATGTACAGAAGATAAAGTATGAATCTCTACTCATATTGAAGATAGCGTTAAGTTAAGACTGGAGGTGGTTCAGTATGATGCAGACTGCCTGCACTATTGGTCTGAGAGAATCTCCCATCCATACAATTAGAGAAATGAGAAAATAATAGCTTATGTAATAAGTAGTGCAGATTGTGACATGGTAAAACAGCCAAGAGATGCAATACAGAATATTTGAGCACTCAAGTACTGTACAATCTACTGAGAATTCTGCATCCATATCAACATAAGAACCACAGCTATCCATCTCAGCCTAGTAGGGCCATATCAACCCTCTCCACACTTGTGTCAACTTGCAAGACATGTGCAAAGCCTAGGTATAAGAAACATTTCACCTGCACAGCAGGTTTAATGTCTCTCCAGTAATGATACCCAGCTTTTGCACACATTTCTTATTGACAAACATCTTAGCATTGTAAACCTTTGATCTGACACTTGTCTCACACAGCACTATGGAATCTTGGTGTAGAGAAAATTTTCTACAACTACACTGCTAACAATTAGCCCACTTTATGAGCATGAGCTACTTCCACTAGTGGGTCCTGCCTACCTATGATGATGTCTTCAACTGCTGCACCTCACCACTTCTTCCACTACCTAAGGGACTGAATACCTTTTATCAAGGTGTCCCTTGCTTTCACTTCATTCCACTGTATTACTTAAAAAAAAAAAAACTGCTGCATAAGTGAAATGTGTCACTAACAAAATACCAAGGCATTGCACATATGTCTTCTTCATCATTTTAGTCATCATTGTTTGTTTACAAGGAAGTGTTTGGAGAGGGTTAATGTATCCTTACTAGCCTGAGGTGGATGACTTTGGTTCTCATGTGGTTCTCTCTAATGAAAATACGTACCCGGATGTTACACATGTCTTAAACTAGTGAGAATTGTATAGTTTACCTAAGATCTAATGACAACTGGAATGTAAGGCAAGATAAACTGTAGCACAGTAATTTGTACCTGGTAGAATATTTTTAAAAAAACTGTTTGGCAAATTCTAGTTTGGGTTTTTTTCAGATTATTATTATACTCAATTTAACTGCTAAAGTTGAAAGGTTTTTTGGCAGTGTTGTATGACCCTCTCAGGTTTAATGCTTAAGCTGATTATTATAATAATAATCTGGAAAAGCTATTTTTCATAAATATTCATCACACACATCCATTTTTCACAAGGTGCCGATTTTCAGGAACTTCCCATTTACAGAGATGATTAAGTGCAGTGTATATTCAATATTTAATTACAGTGTTTTTATTTAGTTGCTACAGTAAAATATAAACTGCAGTTGCAATACTATAACAACCATTCAAATTTGAAAGAATAATCGTGATACCCACTATCATTACAAAATAAGTTTCTTAATAAATACAATAACTTACCTAGTTTTCATGTGAATTTTTATTAAAGAGGGTATAATTTAGGTTGTTAATTTATTTGAGGTAAGAATCCTTATAGATAGAGTAACAAATTATATTGTATAGTCTACAGTAATAAGAATTTCAGGTAGTGGAATATACAACTGCATGTTGTTTGCTCTGAAGAGAATGTGGTACATTAGTTATGGTTTGTACAGTGAACTAGACACCTTTAGGTGTAGTATATGGAGTTTATGAAGAGATCATTAAGTTTTCAAATTTAATATGTTGACAGGTAAACTTCCATATTTTAGGTCCGTGTGTGTGGAACTTCTATAGATATAAACTGAACAAGTGTCCACAATATTAAGCAATTATAAATAAATGATCAATCATTTTTTTCCCAAGCAATACAGTGTTAGATATTTAGATATACAATACTGTAGTTATTTTGACAGGATTGATTGGTGTAATACAGATTCTCCACAAATCTCATAGGTGAGGTATGGATGCACTATAGAGTGTATTAGTATAGTAGTGCTGTGAGTATGCCAGTAATAACATCTTAATTCTACCTATTGATTTTGAAAAATTCCTAGGTAACATGTGGATTCTTTACTTTCTAAAGTTCTGATGTAATGCAATGTAGTGCACACTACCACAAGCTTCCAGCTGGGACACAATAACCTTGTAGACTTTGACATACATAACTAGTTATGTGATGCAGCTTTTGTCATGCCACCTGTAATAACATAAGGTAGTGGAGAGAAATGGTATAAAATACTGACATTGGAAAAAGACAAACACAGTATTTATAATGCAATCCTTTATTGTGACTTAATTATGTCCACTGTGTGGCCAAAACATCAATAAAGGATCATATTATGTTGCATTTTTCTTTCAAGCTAGGGTAAATGTGTCACAGTTGGGACGGCAGTGTGCAGCACAGCCAGCTAAATCATGAGTCTCAACGTTGAGAAGCATAACAACTGGTTGTGGTGCTGCCACCTGGGACAATATAAAATTATGTGCTCTTTATGTCAAGTCAGTATTACTATTAACATGCATCCAACAATTCAACCTTACCTTTTCTCCTTCTTGAGGCCCAGGAGTAAGAGACAGTTGCCCATTGTTGAGAGCGGGAGAGATAATACTGGGCTACCCTTCACATTTCTTATCATAGTTTGATTTAGTGTTCTAGTTTACATGTTGGTGCTGGCCAGTGTGTGCTCGACCACAACGTCTCCATCCTGCCTCACACACACTTGTTCTCTCTTCAGTGGAGTCCACCTGTGTTGTGGCAGGTGTCACCTGTGTTGTTATGGGATTTACCTGTTTTGTGATGGGTGTTGCCTGTTTTGTGATGGGTGTTGCCTGTGTTGCGATAGGTGTTTCCTGTGTTGCAGTGAAAGTTGCTTGTGTGTGTTTGTAACTTGTGGTGGTGGGTGTCACCTGTGCTGTGGCAGGTGTCACCTGTGTTGTGGTGAGTGTCACCTGTGTTGTGGCAGGTGTCCCCCGTCCTGTGGCAGGTGTCACCTGTGTTGTGGTGGGTGTCACCTGTGTTGTGGTGTCACCTGTGTTGTGATGGGTGTCACCTGTGTTGTGGTGGGTGTCACCTGCGTTGTGGTGGGTGTCACCTGCGTTGTGGTGGGTGTCACCTGCGTTGTGGTGGGTGTCACCTGCGTTGTGGTGGGTGTCACCTGCGTTGTGGTGGGTGTCACCTGCGTTGTGGTGGGTGTCACCTGCGTTGTGGTGGGTGTCACCTGCGTTGTGGTGGGTGTCACCTGCGTTGTGGTGGGTGTCACCTGCGTTGTGGTGGGTGTCACCTGTGTTGTGGTGGGTGTCACCAGTGTTGTGGTGTCACCAGTGTTGTGATGGGTGTCACCTGTGTCATGGCAGGTGTCACCTGTGTTGTGGCAGGTGTCACCTGTGTTGTGGTGGATGTCACCTGTGTTGTGGCAGGTGTCACCTGTGTTGTGGCAGGTGTCACCTGTGGTGTGGCAGGTGTCACCTGTGGTGTGGCGGGTGTCACCTGTGTTGTGGCAGGTGTCACCTGTGTTGTGGTGGGTGTCACCTGTGTTGTGGTGGGTGTCACCTGTGTTGTGGTGGGTGTCACCTGTGTTGTGGTGGGTGTCACCTGTGTTGTGGTGGGTGTCACCTATTGTGGTGGGTGTCACCTGTGTTGTGGCAGGTGTCACCTGTGTTGTGGCAGGTGTCACCTGTGTTGTGGCAGGTGTCACCTGTTGTGGCAGGTGTCACCTGTGTTGTGGCAGGTGTCACCTGTGCTGTGTGGAGGTTGTCCTACACTGTAACTCAGGTGGTGTTCCTGACGGAGCAGTGACCACCAGTGTAGCGATGTCTGCTGCTGGGTGGAGGCTGCTTCACACTGTCTGTCAGGTGATGCTCCTGGCGAAAAAGTGATGTTGCTGAGGAAACAGTGATGCTCCTGAAGGAACAATAGTGTTCCTGACGGAGCAGTAACCACTAGCGTAGCGTCGCCTGCTGCAGCTGGAATGTTTTGTTTACCTCCCCAAATCTCTACATCACATTTATATTATGATCTCATTCTTCCCTCGTATATAACGCTTATTTTCTCTCTATAATCTGATGTATTTTTTCTAGGTACCCCAAAATAATATGTAGCCTGCTTCATATACTTTTAAAAGGATTACGAGCTCATTTACTTTTGGCAAAACAATTAATTATAATATAATAATATAATATATTTATTTACTACAAGTAAATAAAGATATTATATTACTATATAGAAAGCCCCCTTGTTATGCTCAGCATTTCGGGCAAATTAGGTCAGCTTTGTCCCAGGATGCGACTCACACTAGTCGACCCAGGTAAGTAAGTTTATTCAGGTATACACAAATACAGTTAGTACTTAGATTATCATACATAGCAGCATATGTGTAGAGAACCTAGGATAACCCAAAAAAATCAGAGTGACTTATTTTCATTGGGGTCCTTTACTTATTTCCATTGTGTGAGCACAAAATGAAGATAGCTCTTAATCAAGAGACGTATGGGCAAGTCTTTTAACACCTTTCTCACCCTAAACACTGACAGCTCCCACAATACCTTCCTTGACCTTAAATCTACTTTTGATATAACTAACTGGCATGTAATCATTAGTAAACTTGCCAGAATGGATATAGGTTGATGGCTTCCTTTTAGATTAAAGGCTATTTGTCCAACAGAAAATCTTGTGTGTTGTTCCAGGGACATAGAAGTGTAGCTAAAGACTTTGAAGTGGGAACCCCACAGGGAGGTGTCCTCAGTCCCATTGTATTCAGTATTCTAATTAGTGATTTACTAAATCCTTTCCCTATCATTATATAACTATACACAAATATTATTGTAATCAAAACTATGCGCTAAACCCACAAAGGTCATAGTTATACACAAATAACCCCAACGTTGGAAACTGAAACGTACGACATTTCAGTCGGACTTAGACCAATGGTCCAAGTCGGACCCAGTCATCGTCATAAGTTTCAGTCTTTTACGTTCGGTTTTTTTTTCGTATTGTTCCTGTCACGGTATTGTCTCTTATTTATTATATGACTATCTTTGCTGATGATATAATGATTCACACCACCAGTCTCTCCAAAACCTAAAATACCCTTCACCATAACTTGACTCGTGTCAGGACCGGGGGTTGATTATCTCGCCTGCGAAAATGAGGATACTTAACAAATCAGGTCTGCATAAATAACTCATTACGATTTTAACCAGATATAAACATGTAAATAGTTCATTATCACTATAACTTGTTTGGGTATCAAAACTTTGTGACCCAGTCCTTGAATATACAGAACTTTCGCTGCACTATAGTATAATTACAATAAAGCACCTCAATTACTGGAATGGTTGAAGTTCACTGACCTGTACTCCTCAAAACGCAGGCGAGAAAGATACGTCATAATATACACTTTGAAAATCCTAGAGGGACTAAGAGCCATAAATGAAATTGAAAGAAACCCTAAGTATTTCTTTTCCTATGCAAAATCAAAGTCGAGAACAACAACCAGTATTGGGCCCCTACTTAAACCGGATGGGTCCTACACAGATGACAGCAAGGAAATGAGTGAGTTACTTAAATCCCAGTATGACTCAGTCTTTAGCGAGCCACTAACCAGACTGAAAATCGAAAACCTAAATGATTTTTTCATGAGAGTGCCACAGAACTTGACAGACGCATGCCTTTCTGACATCATCACTACGCCAAATGACTTTGAAAAGGCAATAAATGACATGCCCATGCACTCCGCTCCAGGCCCAGACTCATGGAACTCCGTGTTCATCAAGAACTGCAAGAAGCCCCTATCACATGCTTTTAACATCCTATGGAGAGGGAGCATGGACACTGGGATCGTCCGCAGCTACTAAAAACAACAGACATAGCCCCGCTCCACAAAGGGGGCAGTAAAGCAATAGCAAAGAACTACAGACCAATTGCGCTAACGTCCCATATCATAAAAATCTTTGAAAGGGTTCTAAGAAGCAAGATCGCCACCCATCTTGATACCCATCAATTGCACAACCCAGGACAGCATGGGTTTAGAGCAGGCCGCTCCTGTCTGTCCCAACTACTGGACCACTACGACAAGGTCCTGGATGCTCTAGAAGATAAACAGAATGCAGATGTTATATACACAGATTTTGCAAAAGCCTTTGACAAGTGTGACCATGGTGTAATAGCACACAAAATGCGTGATAAAGGAATAACAGGAAAAGTTGGTAGATGGATTTATAATTTCCTAACACATAGAACACAAAGAGTAGTAGTCAACAGAGTAAAGTCTGAGGCAGCTACTGTGAAAGCTCTGTTCCACAAGGCACAGTACTTGCTCCCATCCTATTCCTCATCCTCATATCAGACATTGACAGGGATATAAGCCACAGTGCTGTGTCTTCCTTTGCAGATGACACCCGAATCTGTATGACAGTGTCCACCGTTGAAGACACTGCAAGACTCCAAGCAGACATAAACCAAATCTTTAAATGGGCTGCAGAAAACAATATGAAGTTCAATGATGAGAAATTTCAATTACTCAGATACGGAAAACGTGAAGAAATTAAAATCTCATCGGAGTAAAAAACTAATTCCAACCACACAATAGAGCGAAAAACTAATGTCAAAGACCTGGGAGTGTTCATGTCAGAGGATCTCACCTTCAAGGACCATAACAATGTAGCAATTGCATCTGCTCGAAAAATGACAGGATGGATAATGAGAACCTTCAAAACCAGGGATGCCAAGCCCATGTTGACACTTTACAGATCGCTTGTTCTATCTAGGCTGGAATATTGCTGCACACTAACTGCACCTTTCAAGGCGGGTGAAATTGCTGACCTTGAAAATGTGCAGAGAACCTTCACGGCACGCATAAGTGCGATAAACCACCTCAACTACTGGGAACGCTTGAAGTTCCTAAACCTGTACTCTCTAGAACGCAGGCGGGAGAGATACATTATTATATACACATGGAAAATTCTCGAGGGCTTAGTACCAAACTTGCACACAAAAATCACTCCCTACGAAAGCAAAAGACTCGGCAGGCGATGCAACATTCCCCCAATGAAGAGCAGGGGTGCCACTAGCACGTTGAGGGACAACACAATAAGTGTGAGGGGCCCAAGATTGTTCAACTGCCTCCCAGCATACATCAGGGGGATTACCAACAAGCCCCTGGCTGTCTTCAAGCAGGCACTGGACAGGCACCTCAAGTCGGTACCTGATCAGCCGGGCTGTGGTTCGTACGTTGGACTGCGTGCGGCCAGCAGTAACAGCCTGGTTGATCAGGCTCTGGTCCAACAAGAGGCCTGGTCACGGACCGGGCCGCGGGGGCGTTGACCCCTGGAATTCTCTCCAGGTAGACTCCAGGTAGTCCCAAATGTGCACACGGAAATCAATCCATACGGAAGCAAAAGACTCAGCAGACGGTGCAACATCTTCCCAATGAAAAGTAGGGGTGCCATGAGTACACAAGAGACAACACAATAAGTGTCAGGGGCCCAAGACTGTTCAACTGCTCTTTTAGTGTAAATGTCTGCCTCCCAGCGAACTCAACTCACACAGGACCGGGATCTAATCCACGGTACGGCTGGGAAACATTAGGATGTGTTTCCATAATACACCTGCCGTCCCCGTTCACCCATCAGTAAAATAGGTACCTGGGTGTTAGTCGACTGGTGTGGGTCGCATCCTGGGACAAAATTGACCTAATTTGTCCGAAATGCTCTGCATAACAAGCGGTTTTCTATATAGTAGTATGTTATTGCTGTCAGCTAGACCTGTATACCTTGTACATGTACTTGTAGAAATAAAGATTTTATTGTTAATATTATTATAGACCCCTAGCTGTCTTCAAAAGTAATATGGTTTTAATAATAACAATAATTTTTAAAGGGGTGGGTTGACCGGTAAGTCAACGGAAGGCCTCTGTTAGGTGACCAAAAGCTTCATTGGCAGGTTATCTTATGACTTAGACCCGCGTCAGGAAACACTTGTCCCGTTTCTTGACAAATCTTATCTAACCTAACCTAACCTCAAAAGGGAGCTGGACAGCACCTAGTCAGTACCTGACCAGCCGAGCTGTGGTTCGTAAGTTGATTTGCGTGCGACCGGCAGTAACAGCTTGGTTGATCAGGCCTTGATCCACCGCAAGGCTTGGTCATGCACAGGGCCACGGGGGCGTTGACCCCCGGAACACCCTCCAGGTATACTCCAGGCATAAAGCTGCTATTTTAAAAAAATAATTATAATAATCTCTATGCCCCAATGAATCTCTTGATAACCAAGATATACAGTATGTAAGGAACTATTAGAGGGCAGTGTTTTAGCCATGGGAGCAAAGGGTCATATTCCATCAAATGCCTACTTGACCCTGGTCAATAATGTGGCCTGGTGGCTAGAGCTCTCGCTTCACACACGGAGGGCCCGGGTTCGATTCCCGGCGGGTGGAAACATTTCGACGTGTTTCCTTACACCTGTTGTCATGTTCACCTAGCAGCAAATAGGTACCTGGGGTATTAGTCGACTGGTGTGGGTCGCATCCTGGGGGACAAGATTAAGGACCCCAATAGAAATAAGACAGACAGTCCTCGATGCCGCACTGACTTTCTTGGGTTATCCTGGGTGGCTAACCCTCCGGGGTTAAAAATCCGAAGAAAATCTTTATACACATCAGGCAATTCATTCAGACATATCAGCTCTTAGTCCATCTCCAAAAATTCTGCTACACTGTCATGGAAAGCTTAAGCCATTACAACCCACTACAAAAAATGTGGCTGCCCACTGAGTGACAAGCAGGTACACTACATACCTCATCCTGGCGCCTAACCTGATAATGTAGTGCAGCCTGTGACCCTTCCAGTGGGTGGAGCTGGCAGCTCATATAGAATTTCTACATTAGTGACAGCTACTGGTCGGGCTTGGCAGGTGCCACTGCAGCAGGGAATGACAAATCCATCATTCCTTTGTTTATATGAGCCTGATTTATTTTGGGCATTTATTGGATTGATATGTATATATGTGTTTCTAATAAAATATAAAAAAAAAAAATTCCTACCCAAAGACACCTGACAACGCAAATAATACGGTGCCAGCGACACAAGTCTCATTGTAAATATGCCCAGAAGATTGTGAGTTAGTAAACACACTGTACCACACACATCTGTCATGTTCATCCTTAGGAAATCACGATTCGCAAGCACATCTTCCTTAATTCTTGCTCCATATCATGTAGGAACTATCACTTCCAACACAGATATACCAGAGGAATCACATGCTTCTCTGAACATCTAGCCCACACACATGGTAAAGGTCAGTGCTGAGCCCTTATGCCCATGTCAAGTGGCTCTTGTGTGAAGATAATCATATCTCATAAGATAGTATCAATTCTATATGAATTGTGCTGAGTTCCTTCTTATTTTTTTGTGCGAAGGCGGAAGGCTGGTGTAGGTGGTGATACCAGATGGTGGCTCAGCAACATGGTACTTGAAGGTAAGCTGGAGTACTGCCGCTCCTCGACCTTTACCGTGTACCCTTACACTACCCCACTTCCCGTCCACCTCACAAGAAAAATGTTTGTCCTTATTTATGAGTTAATCAATATACAGTAATTTAGATGTAGTATATGGTAAAATTATGGGGGTTATAGGACCCATTAGCAGAACCCTAGCTGTACTGGGGGCTATAGGACCTACTAGCAGAACCCTAGCTGTACTGGGGTAAATACCTATTGTGAAAATTATTATTATTATTAGCAAATCACCTGCAGGAGATTTACAGGGTATTACCTGAACTATTACCTGCAAGTAATTTGGGTGAGGTAAGTGGGACTTACCTCAGTCACAGTAGGTCACTGAACTGATACTCCTTCGACTCCCCACTTCTTCACCACTCTCACAAAAAGCTAGACATAACATTTAATTAATAATTATAATATTAAAACCAGCTACTCTGGTAATTAAAATTATGTGGACTGTATATGATTAGGCTTGCTAGGTACACAAAATATAATTATTATACATAAATTATTAGTGTTATTAGAAAGGAAATTCTTAACACTTGTTGCAAGAAATGACCCTAATTATTTGTAATACCTAGTTATACTGAACTGTTGTAGGCACAGCTGGTTGGATTCTGTCATAAGAATTGACAACTCTTATGTTGGAGAGCTGGTGTCTTAAACACTTCAATAGCTAATAGATTCACTTATAAACAAAACCCAAATAATTTTTAATAATTATATTGTATCCGGGGTACTTTAAAAGGGTGTTATTATTATTAAGTTTAAAAAAGTTGTAGTGTTATGGAAGGAAAGCAAACGAGTATTAATCAGTTTAAATTACTGTGTATGGTGATGTGCTTTTGTCAACACTTGATGTGGGTCTGGGGGAGACTCTCTTAGATGCCAGGTTGGAAGAAGCAGAATCCTCTGTATGATCGAATTCATGTCTGCATAAATAACTCAATACGATTGTAACCAGATATAAACACGTAAATAGTTCATTACCACTGTAATTTATTCAGCTATCAAAACTTTGCATAATAGAGATACTAAACTAAATTGTGTGCCACGAGTCGCGAAGTAGAATGTACCAATGCCCTCCTGGGTGTCTGTTCTAATGGATTTTTTCTCACCTAGCTTTCGTTGTGCCTCCTGGGGCGAGGAGCTAACTTATTATTAAATAATCATATTTATGAGCTCCTGAGCAATAATGTTGTGACTTAATAGTGCAATCAATCTTTCCTTATAATTTTTATTATAATACAAACCTTACCATTCTGATACTATAACATTTAATTCAGGAATAAGTATTATTATTATAATCAAATAGAAGCGCTAAACCATAGGGGTTATACAGAGCTGCAGGTTATTGCAGGATGCAGGGAGAATGGGTTGTAAGAGGGAGATGGATGATTAGTAGGGTATGGAGTGCAGCAGGACAGTGGATAGTGCAGGGATAGAGGGTAGCAAGAGATCGAGGTAGAAGGGACTGAGGGAAGAGCTAGAGGTATAATCTTCAGAGTTTGTGTAGTAAGTCAGTTGCTGTCATAAAGTCAGTGAGAGTCAGGATTAAAGGAGGGCCCATCAGCGAGAAGGGAAGGTAAAGAAAGGGCAGCAGAGCGAAGACGACGTTGGAGGTAAATTCTGCGTGCTCGTTGATAGTGGGGGGCAGTCCAACAGAATATGGCGAACAGACACTGGAACCTGACAATGCTCACAGAGAGGGGCAGGGAGCCTCTCCATGAGATACCCATGAGTAAGACGAGTGTGGCCGATGAGAAGACGGGAGAGTGTAGTCTCCCAACCCCGACATTGGTGACAAGAAGGCCAGAAACCTATAATCGGTTTAATAGAATGAAGTTTGTTATTTAGCAGGTCAGACCAGCGTTGTTGCAAACGGATGCGAAGGTGGGTAGCAATGACCGCAAAATAGTCCGTGAAAGGAAACTGGAAGGTCATCAGGAATAAGTAAATATCCAGAATTTCACCGAGTGACGCTGACAAACATACATATTCATTAAAGTCCGAATTGATAACGAGTTTATTTTAATGATAACTCTTAGGTGGGAAATTTTGAGCTTAGGATATAAAATTATATACAATTCCCATTGAAAGTTGAATTTCAAGTTCTCTTAAGGTTTTTCCCGTCTTTTTTATCTGAAGGTAATGGATTGTCTAATCTTAATTTTTAAAGGAATGGAGAGGTAAGCCAGCGAAAAACCTCGGTCCCATGACCGAAAGTTCCAGTGGAGGATCGTCATATGACTGAGACCTGCGTCAGGAAACACTATTTTTGTTTCCTGATGAACGTTATCGAACCTGTAGCGTTATAACAAAAATAAGAAAAGCAGTCACACACACAAACAGTGACCGGCCAACAATGTCAAAATATCTGACACACTTTATATTTAATCAGCTTCCAGGAAATATTTGTTTGCAACACCTTAACAAATGATTATAACTTACAATAAAAATGCCTTTTATCTCTTATTTTTTTTTTTGTCATGAGGATAACAATGGTACAAAATTCCTGGTGTAGTATTCAACGTTTCATCCGATTATGAATGTAATATTTTTTTTTATGAGCAATGCAATCAGCTGATTGACACAAGAGAGAACTTTACGAACTCTCTCTTTCTCTTTCTTTCTCGTTTTCTTTCTTTTTCCTCTTCCTCTTTAGAAAGTACTTTGATACAGTGTGTGTAGGTTCGAATCCTGCTGTGGACCCAGAGATAATGTTTGTAATTTCGCTTGTTTGCTAATTGGACCAGGAAGAATTAACAGTTGCCACTAAATGCGATTCTAAATTCCAAATCTTCACGAGCATCTCTTCTCGTCCCCAAGTAGCTGTCTGTGTAACCTAACTGTAATAAACAGTTAGGATTGCGTGGGGATAGAACAGGGTACAAGAAATTACCAACCATGCCGTGGTGGGCAGCCTCTGCTCTACCAACCACGCCGTGGTGGGCAGCCTCTCCTCTCTTGCCGGGTCACCATTTGGAGAAGACCCGGGCCGGACATACGGGCGAACCTACAACAACAACAACAATCTCCTCTACCAACCACGCCGTGGTGGGCAGCCTCTGCTCTACCAACCACGCCGTGGTGGGCAGCCTCTGCTCTACCAACCACGCCGTGGTGGGCAGCCTCTGCTCTACCAACCACGGCGTGGTGGGCAGCCTCTGCTCTACCAACCACGGCGTGGTGGGCAGCCTCTGCTCTACCAACCACGGCGTGGTGGGCAGCCTCTGCTCTACCAACCACGGCGTGGTGGGCAGCCTCTGCTCTACCAACCACGCCGTGGTGGGCAGCCTCTGCTCTACCAACCACGCCGTGGTGGGCAGCCTCTGCTCTACCAACCACGCCGTGGTGGGCAGCCTCTGCTCTACCAACCACGGCGTGGTGGGCAGCCTCTGCTCTACCAACCACGCCGTGGTGGGCAGCCTCTGCTCTACCAACCACGCCGTGGTGGGCAGCCTCTGCTCTACCAACCACGCCGTGGTGGGCAGCCTCTGCTCTACCAACCACGCCGTGGTGGGCAGCCTCTGCTCTACCAACCACGCCGTGGTGGGCAGCCTCTGCTCTACCAACCACGCCGTGGTGGGCAGCCTCTGCTCTACAACCACGCCGTGGTGGGCAGCCTCTGCTCTACCAACCACGCCGTGGTGGGCAGCCTCTGCTCTACCAACCACGCCGTGGTGGGCAGCCTCTGCTCTACCAACCACGCCGTGGTGGGCAGCCTCTGCTCTACCAACCACGCCGTGGTGGGCAGCCTCTGCTCTACCAACCACGCCGTGGTGGGCAGCCTCTGCTCTACCAACCACGCCGTGGTGGGCAGCCTCTGCTCTACCAACCACGCCGTGGTGGGCAGCCTCTGCTCTACCAACCACGCCGTGGTGGCAGCTCTGCTCTACCAACCACGCCGTGGTGGGCAGCCTCTGCTCTACCAACCACGCCGTGGTGGGCAGCCTCTGCTCTACCAACCACGCCGTGGTGGGCAGCCTCTGCTCTACCAACCACGCCGTGGTGGGCAGCCTCTGCTCTACCAACCACGCCGTGGTGGGCAGCCTCTGCTCTACCAACCACGCCGTGGTGGGCAGCCTCTGCTCTACCAACCACGCCGTGGTGGGCAGCCTCTGCTCTACCAACCACGCCGTGGTGGGCAGCCTCTGCTCTACCAACCACGCCGTGGTGGGCAGCCTCTGCTCTACCAACCACGCCGTGGTGGGCAGCCTCTGCTCTACCAACCACGCCGTGGTGGGCAGCCTCTGCTCTACCAACCACGCCGTGGTGGGCAGCCTCTGCTCTACCAACCACGCCGTGGTGGGCAGCCTCTGCTCAACCAACCACGCCGTGGTGGGCAGCCTCTGCTCACCAACCACGCCGTGGTGGGCAGCCTCTGCTCTACCAACCACGCCGTGGTGGGCAGCCTCTGCTCTACCAACCACGCCGTGGTGGGCAGCCTCTGCTCTACCAACCACGCCGTGGTGGGCAGCCTCTGCTCTACCAACCACGCCGTGGTGGGCAGCCTCTGCTCTACCAACCACGCCGTGGTGGGCAGCCTCTGCTCTACCAACCACGCCGTGGTGGGCAGCCTCTGCTCTACCAACCACGCCGTGGTGGGCAGCCTCTGCTCTACCAACCACGCCGTGGTGGGCAGCCTCTGCTCTACCAACCACGCCGTGGTGGGCAGCCTCTGCTCTACCAACCACGCCGTGGTGGGCAGCCTCTGCTCTACCAACCACGCCGTGGTGGGCAGCCTCTGCTCTACCAACCACGCCGTGGTGGGCAGCCTCTGCTCTACCAACCACGCCGTGGTGGGCAGCCTCTGCTCTACCAACCACGCCGTGGTGGGCAGCCTCTGCTCTACCAACCATGCTGTGATGAGCAGCCACAGTTGTTGCTCATCTCACTTTTACATAAGAGTTCCGACACCATAATGGCTTTGCGGATACAGTAACAGATCAATTGTCCATCACTTTTGTCAATGAACATTTTTTCCATATCGTGTAACAAACTGCGTCAGTGCTGGGGACCAAACCGGGAGCTTTGTATTTGTAAGTCGACAATTATACAGCCAGAGATAGATAGAAAGTGTGCGTGTTTGATAATACATATTCAGTAATTACCTATGTGTAGCTACTGGAGCAGAGCTATGTTCATGATGTCTCGTTCTTCAATCATTATTTTATATAATTTTTTGAAAAACTCCATTGTTCAACTACTGTCTCTGAAAACAAAAAAAAAGTCTAGTATACCTCTGGTGGTAGTGGTATTATTTTCTTCGTCAAAGAACTTAGACAAACGTTTCCGGACACTGGTTTTAAGTCATATAAACTTTTCTACATCATAAAAACAAAATCCTGACATTCCAAGGGTTATTTTTCAAGACATTCACAGGATACAGATTAAATATCTTAGACGTAATCTTTACAGAGACTGTGACTTGCCCCACTGTAGGATGACCTTAGGGGGTGACGTTGGATTTGAATACATCCTGGTTGTATTCTAACTGCAAACTAATCCTTTCCGCTGCCCAAGGCTTTCATCCTTATAGGAACTCCATTTGTTACGAGTAGATCATCGCACTAAAGCTCTAACCTTCCACTGTCATTAATCAAGCTGTAACAGCCATTCATAAGAGAATTGAAGAAGCATCATTGACATGCTGTGACCAAACATTATCTTTAGTATTCCACCTGCACAAACTTCCTAGAGAAATGAGGGATAAAATGAGAAGCTGCCAGATTAAACGCAGCAAGCACAAGACAAGCTAACCCTCTACACCACAATAACCTTGCAAGCACTGAGCAGAGAAATTGTTGCCCTAACACCTTAAAAGGAACACCTGCAAATATCTAGTTTACCAAGCAAATCGGTACAAGAGATATTCTGCCTAGTTCTGAATGAAAATATGGAAATTGCTTGGTGACTCAATTACACTCACTCAGTATCTAGAATGCATATACACAGACGAAGACGCTGAGGAAACGACTATCAACGATGATGTTCACCAATATTGAGCAAACCTCATGGAATCTGTGTGGGAAAGATGAAAATACGGGAAGCGTCCATCCTTTACCTGCAATGGATTTGGCCAACCTCACTGATGACCACACCCACCTCACTAAGCCCATCACCCTTTAGGAGACAAGACTGGTTACTGACAACCCAAGAAATAATACCCTGGGACTCTCGGAAATAACAGGCAAGTAAAATACCTCCCCATTAACTACAAGGAATCACTCCGTAACATCTATAATTAAATATTTGTTTTCTGCTACTTCGCTAAAGTATTCAAAACAACAAAAATAATATTCATTGCCAAGCCCGATTAAGATAAGTACAAGCCAGAGAACTACTTGCCAATCCCTCTTAGAAATCACTGGAAATATATTTGAAAAAAAAATCTCTAACAGGATAAACTACTACATGGAATTCCACCATCTCTTCACCGAGAAACCGTTTGGTTTCAGAAATTCGAGAGCAACACAACATGCAATTAACACCAACAGGCTTTGACACGATGATCTAATATTGAAGCTTCTATCAAGACGTAGGATTGAAGGCTGCGACTGAGCACTTCAAACCCTCTTCTTCAACTGTCTCCAGCATTTTAGTCACCACTGTATTCGACTGAAGAAACCTGCTACGCAGGCGAAATTTTTCCAAAATAAAGATAAAAGTGTTGCGCATTATAAGTAAGTTTATTCAGGTATACACAAATACAGTTACATAGATTATCATACACAACAGCATGTCGGTATTGTATACCGATATTATAATGATTGTATAGATCGATAAAGTCATTGGGTGGCGAAACATCTCCACAATAAAGACCCAAGAGTTACATATGTGTCTTCTTATTGTCGGTTTTGAATACAATTAATATAACAACAGTTGGTTAGAGTAAGATTTTAAGATAGTAACCCCCGTATATGTAGCTTGATGTTTCCATTCTTTCTAATATTAACCTTGATAAGAAAACGGGCGATTATGTCGACTCTAAACTCAGATTTTATAATAATTATATTTATTTCTACAAGTACATGATACAACTGATACAGACCTGGCTGACATCATTGGCACACTATATAGAAAGCCCTGGTTATGCAGAACGTTTCGGGCAACTTACGTTCTCTACACATACGATAATCTATGTAACTATCTAAAGTATTCAAAACAACAAAAATAATATTCATTGCCAAGCCCGATTAAGATAAGTACAAGCCAGAGAACTACTTGCCAATCCCTCTTAGAAATCACTGGAAATATATTTGAAAAAAAAATCCAAGGAATCTGTCAGGGGCAGTGGCCGTTTTTTTTCCCTCACTGCTTTTAAAAATGGCTGACACATCAACTCTACGAGGACTAGCAACAACGACGAGCCCCGCTATATGGGATGGATGGGGCTGTGTACGGACATCGCCTTTGAAAAACTTCTTTTTACACTGCCAAGTTGGAAATGAGTTAGAAGTGTGATAGGGAAAGCCGGACTATGAAGTGAGGAGTGATGGGAGTTTACGAAGTAAGGGGAGAAGTGAGGGGTAATCCGGGTATGTGATAACAGAAAATTTACTAGTAACCAGTGGTGATTTCTAGAGTCGATACTAGGCATTGCTAGGTGTCTGATAGGATCAGTGGTTTCTTTTTAATAAAAATTAAAGAAAAGAAAACAAATTTTTGTTGTGAAATGATAAAGAGTGAGGAGTAACTATGGCTGTCATCAGAGGGGTTCAGGCTGCCATAATGATATTTATCATTATTGTGCATTTCTCGAAAGAAGGAAATCAGTCATGGGGTCTGGAAAAGGTGAATGAGGTGATAGCTCCCTGGAAAGTGAAAGCCCAACAGTGGCCATCATACCAGAAACGTAAGTGCCACTATCGCCGCAAGGTTTCGCAACCCCACATCTCCAAAACAAAACAGTGGCGCACAGCTTTTATAGTGGCTCTATTAAGTGGCGATATTCATACTAATCCAGGACCTCAATATATAGTACAAGTGCAAAACAGACAGATAAGTCATGGTGATAATGACGGTCCAGTTGCTAGTAATGATAACAACACTATATGTAATGCACAGACAATAGAATCATTATTATCTCAGACACCACCAGACATTTGTATACACTGTACTAAGGTACGAAAGAAGAACAGTAAACATACCATATGTAAGAGATGTATGGGGTGGGTGCATAATGGATGTGTGTTCAATTATAGTAATGGTGCCAGATTTCATTTTGTTTGTAACAAATGCACTTTGGCACAGTTACCCTTTAGCAATGATGACATTGATTTACCTATTTGTATTGTTAATGACCCCTTGCCATTTATTGATGATTATGATTGTCTTAGGAAAACAGGCCTTCACGTTATTCATGTCAACGCAAGATCACTTCTTCCAAAATTGGCAGAGATTAGGATTCTAGCTAACAGAACTAGAGCGGCAGTTATATCCATCTCGGAATCCTGGTTGGATGATACGGTGACTGACGACGAGGTCAAAATAGAAGGTTACAATATATAACGCTTAGATAGGAATAGAAAAGGTGGTGGGGTATGTGCCTACATAAGGAACGACTTAGCCTATAATCCAAGACCTGATTTAAATGACAATAAACTTGAGATTCTATGGTTTGAAGTGTTGCTACCCAAGACCAAACCCATCTTAGTAGGAACTAGTTATCGCCCTCCCACCCATGACCAGTTCTTAGAGGACTTTTCGAGAGTCTTGTCAGGACTAGATAACAATGACGAGACAGTAATATTAGGAGACTTCAACATCTGTTTTCAACAGCAAAATAACGGGCTATGTAAAAGATATAAGCAAATTCTGGATTTAAATAGTTACACGCAACTAATTAATACACCAACCCGGATCACACAGTTCTCAGCCACCCTAATTGACCACATACTTTGTAACCGCCCTGAGAACATTAGTCAGTCAGGGGTCATTACCACAGGTCTTAGTGATCATTTCATCATTTACTGTACCAGGAAAATTACTAGGAACGGATAGGCCTACACAAGACAATAAAAGTTAGGTCAACTAGAAACTACAGTAAAGAAACACTGGTAAATATGCTACACAATTGTGACTGGTCAGTGATAACAAGTTGCACGGACGTAAATGATGCCTGGGAAAAATTCAAAACAATGTTCACTGCCATCCTTGATAATATTGCACCAGTTAAAGAGGTTAGGATTAAACGAAGAACTGAACCCTGGATGACTACTGAAATATTAGATAATATGAAATTCAGAGACCAGTTGATAAAAAGATTTAAGGCAAACAGACAGGATATTGCAGCACTAAATGAATTCCAAAGGGTGAGGAACAGAGTGCAGAGGCTTATAAAAGGCGCAAAGGCAAGACACTATTGCTCAAAGATCGAAGAGTACAAGAATAACCCTAGAAAGCTCTGGCAACAACTCAAACAGCTGGGGTATAGCCATAAACCCGTAGATAGATCTAACATAGTTCTAAATGTCGATAACGAGGTATGCCACGAAACAACTAAAGTGGCAAATTGTTTTAATTCTTACTACACAACTGTCGCATCAACACTAGTAAGTAAGCTACCAGCTGCATCAAATACCTTTAACACAGACTCTGATAAATTTAAAACATACTATACCAATAAAGGAGTAACTCCAAACAGTTGTCAACTAGTAAGTGTATCCCATGACTACGTGCAAAAAGAACTAAGCAGGTTAAACCCAATTAAGAGCACCGGCCCAGATAACATCCCGTCTAAATTCCTAAAAGATGGTGCATCTGAACTGGCAATCCCCAGTGCTCACATAATAAATTTGTCCATCACCACTAATACAGTGCCAGATGAGTTCAAGGAGGCCAGAGTTACTCCTATCTTCAAGAAAAATAGTAGGTCTGATGTCAGCAACTATAGGCCTGTTAGTATACTCAGTGTAATATCCAAAATTCTAGAGAGGGCGGTGTACTGTCAAGTAGTTAAGTATCTTAGTGACAACAACATTCTTCATAGTTACCAATCAGGCTTTAGGAGATCTTACTCAACCGACACCTCCCTAATTAATCTGATGGATTACATGAGAACTGAAATGTCTATAGGAACCTCATGGAATGGTAACTTTAGACTTGCAAAAGGCCTTTGATACTGTCAACCACAATATATTGTAAGAAACTTCAAGCTATCGGCATAGGTTCCACAGACTGGTTTAAGTCCTATCTTAGCAACAGGAAACAAATTGTCAAAATCAACAAAACGGAATCAGAACCACTGCCGATAGCATGTGGAGTTCCCAAGGCAGTATTCTGGGTCCTTTATTATTCCTGTGTTATGTAAATGATATGCCCATCAGTGTCAAGTGCAAACTCCTACTGTATGCGGATGACAGTGCTCTGTTAGTGTCAGGTAAAGACCCACAAGATATATCTAATGTATTAACACTGGAACTGGAGTCCTGCAGCAAATGGTTAGTAGACAACAAACTATCGTTACATCTCGGGAAAACAGAAGCCATACTCTTTGGCACGAAATATAAACTGAGCAGGGTAAATAATTTTAATATCCGGTGTAATGGGAATCCATCACTTCAGTTTCCTCAGTAAAATATCTGGGAATCCCCTTTGACCCATGCATGTCAGAGAATTGATAGGGAACAGTGTAGTAAAGAAAGCGAATGCCAGACTGAAGTTCCTCTACAGACAAGCACAGTGTCTACCTACTGAGGCTCGCAGGACCCTATGTCTAGCCCTTATACAATGTCATATGGACTATGCTTGCTCTTCATGGTACTCTGCCTTGACAAAAAACTGAAAGATAAGCTGCAAATCACCCAGAACAAAATGGTAAGATTCATCCTGGACCTGGGCCCAAGAGAACATGTAGGCCAGGATGAATTACAACAATTGGATATGCTGAATATTGAAGACAGAGTAAAACAGGTTAAATTAAATCAAGTTTATAAAATTGCTCACAAACAGTGTCCAGAATATCTTGCTGCCAATTTTGTCAAGGCTGGAACCAAAGCAATCATAGTACTAGGGGAGAGAGCACAACTTTGTAGTTCCCACAGTCAGTGGCCAAGCTTCAAACACCTTTTATTGTACAGCAATAAAGGAATGGAACAGACTGCCTGCACATGTCAAAGCCAGTCACAGCATAAGCCAGTTCAAGAAGAGAACCAAAAAGTACCTAATGAATGTAGCGACAGAAAGGAGGAGAATGATTTTTATTTTTAGTTACAGCATGTATATGTAAATAACTCTTTTACCTTATTCCTAGTGTATGCATATATCCTTTATAATATAATGACATATATCCTACAATGTAAAAATTAAGTATAAAAAGGACCCCAATGGAAATAAGTCACTCTGTCTGACTTTTGGGTTATCCTAGGTTCTCTACACATATGCTGCTATGTATGATAATGTATGTAAATGTATTTGTGTATACCTGAATAAACTTACTTACTTACTTACTTACTAACTGTATTTGTGTATACCTGAATAAACTTACGTTAATTTTGTTCACTAGAATGAGACCCACAATAGTCGGCTAACACCCAGGTACCTACTTACTACTAGGTGAACAGGGACAACAGGTGTGAGGAAACATGTCCAGTGTTTCACCCGTGCCTGGGATCTATCCCCGACCCTCAGTGTGAGAGACGAAGATACCTGGAGAGGGTTTCGAGGGTCAACGCCCCGCAGCCCGGTCTGTGACCAGGCCTCATGGTGGATCAGGGCCTGATCAACCAGGCTGTTACTGTTGGGCGCACGCAACCCGACGTACGAACCACAGCCCGGCTGGTCAGGTACTGACTTTTTTTTTTTTATATTTTATTAATCAAAACAGTGACAATACAAATTGAAACATAACGATACAACACCAAATACTTCATAATTCAATACAATATAATTATCTTAAGACTACTGTATTAAAATAACCTAAGGTTGTCATCAAACTAAACAAAAAGAAACCACCTAAATATGTATGCCATGATGCGGACACTTACCCTACAGAAATATGAATACATTGGACAATATGTACATAAACACTGAACACAGCTGCCTGCATAATAAATCAAAACAAATACAATACTTGTGGCATATGTACAATCACCTAACTATTATAACATCATTCATGTTTTTATTATTATAATACTATGGCATCAAACCATGTTAATAACCCATTAAGGACATCTAAATGCTAACGATACTAATCACAATTAAGACAAACAATATACGGTTCACAGCTTTCACCATCAACCTAAATAGTAACAATGTAGGATCCGTGAAGCTTTACCCTACACCGTATATAAACAACAAATTAAACATGTTATGGCACACCTGTAACCTGACGTCCAATGGACTGAGACACGCACATTCACGCCAATTCACGCTGAGGCCAAAATAGCACAAAACACGCTCTTGAGTACAAAAACACCCAACCTTACCCTAAACACCTTTCTTCCCTAATACTCCAACCTATAACCATTAAGCCAGTAATTACGTGCGACCAACAAAGGTACAACATAATGATCGTCCTAAGTCGCATAAGTCCAAGACCTGTTTAGACATGTGATTGCAAAAACTTGCATCATCACCACACAATACAATATATGTCCATTTGTACTGACTTTAGGTGCTTGCCCAGTGCCTTCTTGAAGACAGCCAGGGTCTATTGGTAATCCCCCCTTATGTATGCTGGGAGGCAGTTGAACAGTCTTGGAGCCCCTGACACTTATTGTCTCTCTTATCATGCTAGTGGCACCCCTGCTTTTCATTAGGGAGATGTTGCATCGTCTGCCGAGTCTTTTGCTTTCAAAGGGAATGATTGCTATCAATTAAACCAGTAAGTTTATTTAGGTACAGTTTTACGCAATTTCGGATGATTACAATTTGTCTTTTTATAGTAACATGTGTAAATTATCTAGCACAACCCTAAAAGAAGTCAAAGTAACTATTTATATTTAGATTATTAAGCCTGGTCACAGTCGGGCCGCGGGGGCGTTGACCCCTGGAACTTTCTCCAGGTAAACCCAGGAACACATAAAAGTAAAGCTGTTTACTCATTGTGGTTAATTAAAGACATATGAGCAAACACTTAGGACACTCTATTATGGAAAAAAAAATCGATCCTGGGAGCTTGTTCACTCCATATAATGAAACAGGACTGAGCAAAACACTTAGGACCCAGGGTCCTGTGTCTAACACACCTTGTTGGTGTTATATGCTAAGTTTTCACTATTACCCATAGAGATCGTTCTTAGGATACTACCCACTATGGTAAACAAAATTTTAGTCAACTATTTGCAGTTAAGTGAACATAGTAACCCAGTTAACGGGGCAGGGAAAAATGTGTGAACCTTGAATTAATTGATATATATATATATATATATATATATTAAATTTATTTATAATGAACATAATTTGTGACGATTTTAAACTATGCCTAATATGACCCTTAATTTTTTACATGTGACCTGACTAAATAATCACTACACTCCCAGATCAGCGAGTAGGATCCTAGGCGAGGTCATAAGTGAGGTCATATTTGAGCTTCATAATTCTTTCTTATCCTATTATTTGTTTTACACAGGGTTTTACAAGGTTAGGTTAAGGTTCCTAACTTATTTACAAGCTAAGAGCTGTAACCTACTTAACTTATTTGATAATGTGAGAAATCACGATAGTGCTTGGAATATCACTATTTGTTTCACTGTTGCAATGCACAACATGCATATTATATTTGAATTGGTGATTAGGCTTGAAGAATTATAATTTTATAGACGGGAAAGACCAAGAAAATCTTCACAGAACATTTATTGTAAGAATTTAACGTTTCGCTGATGAATCCATCATCAGGAATTATGTTGCACAATAAAAATTACAACACATTAGCAAAACAAGAAAATTAAAAAAAAAAATAGATAAACAAACCATTAAGGAGTTGTGTTTGCATGAATCAGGCAGTTACTCTCCATAAGAAATCAAAACACCTGTTTCACTTGGTCTGCATTTTATAGCGAAATAAAATTCTTGCAAAAAATTTTCTTCAGTAATAGCCATCCATTGCCACTATTTAAAAAAAGAAAAGAAATATTCTGTAACCTTTAGTTACAGTTCCTAGAAATATTTGTTACATTCAACTTCCATTTAATGGACATCTGGGTGATAATATTGGAAAAGAATGTTCAAAATTTCTACAAGCTAGTTATCCACCAAATTTAATTTTAATTCATTTTTGCGAAAACATTTACTTTTGGTAGCCATTTCAGATTTAAAGATCCTATTTCAGCCCTTCTGTGCTCAAATGTAGTGTATCCGTTCACTTGTTCTGATTGTAATATGAAATATGTAATAAGTATTTCGAAATTTTAAGATTAGAGTTTTTGAACATGGGCGATTATCACAGAGGAGCATTACACCTTTGGCCAAACCATTTCACTCAGGTATTAGAATTCTTAGAGAATCTCATAATCATGCCATTAGTCCTAATGATTTTAACATTATAATTAAACTATAAATCACTTTGACGTTTTTTTTAGGTTATCCTAGGTAATTTACACATATGTTACTATGTATGATAATTGTATAGATGTATACCCGTACCTAAATAAACTTTCTTACTTAACGCTGAATTTTGGAAACTTTAAAGATCTTAGATATTAAACAACTTTAATCTAAACTAAATGATAATGATTCTTCAATTTGAGATATTTAATCTGAAATAATTATCGTTTCCTTGGTTTGGTAAGTTTAATTTTCTATCTATATTCGACGTTTTGGTTTATCTTGGAGTAACCGACTGGTTCTGGCGGGACCAAGCAACTACTTACCGGTGTGTTGACCTATTTTTTCCTTAAATTTCTCATCTTTTTCTAATGTGTACTGTATTTTCTATTATGCTAATATTTGTACAGTGTTATGTCATGTTCCAGAACACGATTCATGAAGATGGTGATGGATTTACGACCGATACGTTTAATTCTTGCAAAAAGTGTTCAATGAAGATTTTCCTGGGTCTTTCCCGCGTGCAAGATCATAATTTATTCGAATTTTATTAACTTGTTTTTTCTAATTCTTGTGAACACCCACTGAAAAAAAAGTAGTTATGCAATCTTTTTAAAATTAGACAAAGAACGTGATTAATAGGTGTGAGGGGAAATATTCACGCTTTGTCAGTGTGCATGTTATGTACTTCGTACAGTATATAAAGAAAAAAATTCCAAATTATGATTACATTTTGGAGTGGCGTTCCAGGGAATAAATGTTTGAAGCATAGTGATTAACACCGGCAAAGATATGACCCAATGGAAATATTTATTTTTATTTTTAGGGGATGGGGGTTATCCAGGTAAACGGGACACAAGTTACTAGGTATGATAATTGAAATTATGTATCTGTACCTAAATAAACCTACAGAGAAAGGCTTTTTGGTAGATATATTTTCCCCACCAGGGCTTCTTCAGTCCACAGATGTCTTGATAATCGTATATGTATATCTCACGCGGACAAATGGTACACGCAGCCGCCTGGGATTATTAGCGGGGGCTCACATAACACGCTAAGTTTTAATAATTTTATTCTCAAACGGTTCTAATACTTCCACCTTAGGAAAAATGCACCATTTTAAAGTAAGTTAGATTTTCCCTTTGGGGATAAGCTGAAATTTTGAAAATACTTTTCGGTTCTATTACTATTTATGCAAGATTTATTGTTATTTTCTTGCGTTTTTAAATATGTAATTTGTTCTTACTTGAAGCCAGCCCAATAAATGAAGGAGGTGCTTTATATTTTAAGGCCCTTAAAGGGAAAAGGTTCCTTGAAGCTGGTGAGGGGTCTTGATCCGGGAAAATTGATCTGTGCTCCAGTTCCCTAAATTAAGCCTGAATCCCTTCCTTGCAGTTACCACCTCCCACAGACAGGCGTTGTATAATCCCAACAGGTTTAGCGCTCCCCATGATTATAATAATATGTTTTAAGGACTGTGTGTTCCATATGTTTTATTGTGGCTTAGGTTATACACTCTGGTTTTAGCATTTCCCAGTAAATAATAATATGGACCTGGGGGAGAGGGGGGGGTTATTTGGAGAGAGGCACCTTGCATGATCTCTCCTTTTCCTTGGGCTCCAAAAATGTCACTTATTTTATTCATGGGGAAGGTTCTGAATGACGAAGTAGATGCAATGATGCTACGTTTGGCGAAGGCGACGCGGTAAATGTGTAACTGAAAGAATTGCATCCCAAATTTATAATACAACAATGTCTTAGTAATTTAATATCTAACACAATTTTCTGCAATGAAAAGGTAAATGTCACAGCATCCAGTGACTTCAGGTGAGCAATTAGATTTGTCAAGGCTTCATTATTTAGAACCACCTGGTCAGCCCCTTGGATCTCCCTGCACTCCACATTGAACTACTATAATAATCTGCTGTTATAATCCATAGTTATCGTACTCAAATGTATTGCTAGAAAAAATAGGATTAGCCTATAGAAAAGGTCGCACCCCTGTTGAGGCTCTTTCCACTGTTCGCAGCCAAGGAACTAGGACACTGGGACAGTCGACAGATTGGTAAAAAAAAATTTATCAGTCGTTTCAATGCCTACACCCCACTTAACCGACCATGGCGGAATATAAATCAAATTAAGGCTAACGAGACGGATCAGGTTTCGCATCTTCATCCTTTTCACAGAACAAAAAATGTTAGTCAGTGCTTGGGCTGCTACATCAACCTATATTATTATTATAAAAAAATAGTAATAATAATAATGTTGCTTCCAAACAAGTCGCCTTTTTTCTCCCATCACTGCTGGATCTAAGGCTAACAGAAAATCATCTGTGCTGTTCCAGAAGCACAAGTTAAAATTTTAAAATTTAATCAGAACCCCTAAAAGTGTTCTCAGTCCCGCGTTATTAATATTCAAATTAATGCTTTATTTAATGATATGCCCAGACAACCCAGTCATTATATAAACCATGCTGGTGATATAATGATCCACACCACCGAATTCTCAAACGCTTAAAATATCCTGAATCCTCTACTAAATTCATGTTAAGACGTCGGTTAATTATTTCGGGTTAGAAACCTAGTTACTAATAAATGCCCTCACCGACGAAGAGACGCTTTCCGCAGGATCCAGTTGCATGTTTGGTCTCGCCTTGATTTTCCGAGATACAGATACCTGAGATTCAGGATATCTATTAGGACTTGTTGTACCAGACTTTGTCACCAATACAAAAGAGGATGAGGGTACTTAAGAACATAGCAGGGTTTCATTCTAGGTATGGTGCTATGTAAAAAAACAACAACGGAGTATTTTTGTCTACATGAGATCACTACTTGATCATGTTTTCACCCCTGCTTCCTCTTCTGCCAGACAGGGAAGCTTGGAGGATTTGAAAAATTTCAGAACGAAGCTATGAGGATCATCCTAGGATGTTCGTGAACCACCAAAATAATAAACATGCAGAAAGAACTTGGCATTCCAAATATCAGTGGTATTACATAAAAAAAGTCATCATTGATATTACTTTTGCTCAAGGAAACCCATCCAGACTTGCAAAAAAAACCTTCAAATTTGCTTTACCACAGGCGAACACACTTCAAAAAGAATCGTAAAATCTGGAGCTGATTTCCGAATGAGCCACATATGATCTGTCATGCAATGAAAAAAAGATATTTCCCTTCATCGTTGGGCGATATTGACTGAAACGTCTGCCATTACCCGAACTGATGGTTGCTGGTGATTTGTTCGCGAAACAGGAAAGTGACTTCTGAAACGGGTCTTAATCATATTGTGATCTGTTTTAGTGGTTTACAAGAAAAAGGAGGAACATGGTTTTCTGTCTTAGTAATGGAGCTGAATTTCACCCATCCTATTGAGAAAAATAAGTGGATGTTGAAGAAAATTGGAGATTGAGGCGCATCATTCAACCCTCAGGATAGTATGTTTTGCTACACAGCGGCTGGTACTGGACAGCTTGTATTGTATGATTGTTACTTGATAACTGGTACTATAGGATTATTACTGTATGACTGGTACTGTGGCACTTTACTGCATGACAAATATTGTAGAACTGTTAACTGTAGGGCTCATTCAATACTAGGATGTATCGGATGTGAAAATTTAGATATCCGCGCATGCGGATGAAAAATGTGCGGATGTTCCGCGGATACTGGCGGATGTAGGAAATTGTGCGGATGTTCCGGGATTTCGGATGCGGATATCTGTTAACAGTAAAATGCGGATGTAAGAAGTTGTGCGGATGTTCCGCGGATGCGGATATCCTATACATCACTAGTCAATACGGCTGGTACCGAGCTGCTGCGGCGTGGGCCCAACGGGTCCTCTCCCCGTTCATGAAAATCGCCCCGTTTTTAAGATTACATGGATTCATCAAGACAACACTGTGCTAGACAGATCATGCTCGGCGTGTTTTAAATTTATTTGTTATTAAATATAGGTTTTTAAATTTTCTGTAACAGTATCCTAACCAAACTTTTAAAATAATCTGTAGGAAAAAACGTTCAGAAAACGAAGTGTATACGAATGTGGGTTGGACGCTAGGCTGCACATATCTCCTGGTCATGAGAGGTTAAACATTATTACTCATACACAAATAACTTTTACTTATTAGACTGAAATTTATGACGTTTCGGCCCGACTTGTACCATTATGGTCAAAGTCGAACCGAGACGTCGTCATAAACATGTCTTCTAAGTGTGGATTATATGTAGTGTTCCAGCCACGGTATTGTAACTTTGTATTCATTATTACTCAATTTTTACGCTTCCTATTACTTTCATAATTATTTTTTTATTCCTCCAAGGAATCAAAATTTGGGTTTTATACTCAAAATACTATATTTAAAAATCTTAAATGCATAATGTGTGCTCGGAGAAAAGAAAATATAAATAAAATAACGCCTACGAGAAAATGTAAATGACGATGAATACGGAAAAAACTTCAAGGCAAAACCTGGATAACATTCCTCACTTAGATTAATCCACCTATATAAATAGTTTTGACCGCCACTGCCACAATTTTTTTTATTCCACCGCTGGCTAGGCTAGGCTTGGTGGATAGACACATTGTATTTTATACCATTTCTTTTTAGGCTAGGCTTGTTAAAGTCGACATAAATTATATTTGCTTAGATTAGAGTTTGATTAGACTTGGCTTAAATTACATTGGTTGTCTTTAATTAGGCTAGAGTAATTTAATCTGTATTACACTGTTAATCTTCGATAAAGACAGGTTAGGTTTTGAATGCACGGTAAATTAAGCTTGTCAAGATAAAAAATAATGTTTAAAGTATGTTAATGTTGCTAGAAAGAATGTTGTGCTCGTATTACTCTTAAGAATGGCACGAGGGAACACCTGTGGTTGTGTTGACAGGTGTCACTACCTTCCACAAACTAAGTACTACTCCTAATTGTGCAGTAAGTGTCTTCTATTCAGGACACAGATGCGAGCGCCTCTGTGATCGTCTCTCAGGTAATTAAAACTCTTCACTACTTATATTTAACTTGATTTAAAGTTTCATCAACATTTAATCCAACACGGGGTGGAAGAGGGTGGTGAGCGGGTGCGCCCGCCAGGGGAAACTCTCCCTTAGTGATGCGTGACATAGAGGTGACCGAGCGCAACCTAGCAGGGTGTTGAGCGTGTATGTGCCAGGGAGACTCACCTTTAGTGACGCGTGAAATAAAGGTGACTGGAGCGCTACCCAGCAGGGTTTTTCCTCCGCGCCCAGCCTAGTGAGGTCATGTTTGAGGCCCTAATGAGAAAAGTTTGAAAAGTCTCGCAGGTTATTAGTATGTAAAGTGGTGGGTCGCGCCTAGGTGACACCGCCCTCTCCCCTACCTCGCCACTGCTGCTGCTGCTTCCGCTGCCTCAGCCACTGCTGCTGCTGCTTCCGCTGCCTCAGCCACTGCTGCTTCCGCTGCCTCAGCCACTGCTGCTCGCTGCCCAGCCACTGCTGCTTCCGCTGCTCAGCCACTGCTGCTTCCGCTGCCTCAGCCACTGCTGCTTCCGCTGCCTCAGCCACCCCCCTGCCTCGCCCTTCCGCTGCCTCAGCCACTGCTGCTTCCGCTGCCTCAGCCACTGCTGCTTCCGCTGCCTCAGCCACTGCTGCTTCCGCTCCCTCCAGCCACTGCTGCTGCTGCTTCCGCTGCCTCAGCCACTGCTGCTGCTGCTGCTTCCGCTGCCTCAGCCACTGCTGCTGCTGCTTCCGCTGCCTCAGCCACTGCTGCTGCTGCTTCCGCTGCCTCAGCCACTGCTGCTGCTGCTTCCGCTGCCTCAGCCACTGCTGCTGCTGCTCCGCTGCCTCAGCCACTGCTGTGCTGGGTTCCGCGCCTCAGCCACTGCTGTGCTGCTGCTGCTTCCGCTGCCTCAGCCACTGCTGCTGCTGCTGCTTCCGCTGCCTCAGCCACTGCTGTCTGCTGCTGCTTCCGCTGCCTCAGCCACTGCTGTTGCTGCTGCTGCTTCCGCTGCCTCAGCCACTGCTGCTGCTGCTGCTGCTTCCGCTGCCTCAGCCACTGCTGCTGCTGCTGCTGCTTCCGCTGCCTCAGCCACTGCTGCTGCTGCTGCTGCTTCCGCTGCCTCAGCCACTGCTGCTGCTGCTGCTGCTTCCGCTGCCTCAGCCACTGCTGCTGCTGCTGCTGCTTCCGCTGCCTCAGCCACTGCTGCTGCCCGCTGCTGCTTCCGCTGCCTCAGCCGCTCCGCTGCTGCTTCCGCTGCCTCAGCTGCTGCTTCCGCTGCCTCGCGCTGCCTGCTTCCGCTGCCTCAGCCGCTCCCGCTGCTGCTTCCGCTCCCGCTGCTGCTTCCGCTGCCTCAGCCGCTCCCGCTGCTGCTTCCGCTGCCTCAACCACTGCTTCCACTGCCGCTGCCTTAGGCGCTTCTGCCACCTCCACCGCTGCTGCCCCACCACCATCATCATCGCCGCCGCCGCTGACTCCTCTACTGGCCTCCTCACCTAAACTTCATTCTTTAATGCCACCTTCTACCGCTACCCCCACCGCTCTATGAAACCACCGTCACTTCCTGCGTAGGACAGAAAGGGCAGACAAAAGAAAAATATTAACATTGTAGGGACCAAGACAAGAGGTTGCCTCAATAAACATACTATATTCAGAAGTAGATATAGTTGAGCTGAACCATGTCAGTTGTGAGAAACTTAGGAGGCGGGACCAGGAGTTATATGTCAAACTCCGCAGGTAAAGATGAGGGCTCAGGAGTTTCTTCAGGCTTCACAAGAGGTCAGCCAGCAAGTTAAAAGGCGGGCACAAGATTTATAACAAAAGCTCAGCAAGTTAAGAGACGGACCAAGTTAACATACGAGGCTCAAACTTCCTTGTGTGTGGCGCGTGCGCGACACACACACAAGAGCTCTGTGAATTGATCCTGTAACCACATAACCCTCCGTAAAGGACTTGGACCGCCTGTCCTTCCATCACACCGATGTGTAAGACATCTTATAATAATAATCTTTATTTCTACAAGTACATGACTTACTGCTAGGTGAACAGGGACAGCAGGTGTCTTAAGGAAACGCGCCCAATGCTTCCACACTTACCGGGAATCGAACCACGAATGCAGCACGTTACACGTCACAAGCAAGGACAATGCAATGCTATCTCGAGACGACCTTTATGCTTTACGGACATGGTCCGGGTGGTCTCGCCGGAATAATACTGACAAAGTTGTCTGCCGTTGGGCCTTAAAGTTACACATCTGTAGCAGATTGTTGAAAGACATGCAAGATTTGAAGGATGTATTTTCTGAGAACGTAACTAGCTGCAAGGAAGAGATGGCATCAACGATCAAATAGGATGAAAATGACAGGCAGGCTATCAGGGAAAAACTTATCACCAATGTATTAACCCAATGAAAGCCGAAGACCACCCTACAACTCTTGTCAGCATTGCTTCTCAATGTGTATTACCAGCACGGGTAAATGTAGATGATGTAGATATGGATAAATATGCATATACAAGAGTATGAGTCAAGCTAGCCTGAGGGATTACATCAACCCCTGAAGAGGCGTGTTCTCATGATTCAGAAAAAAGAAAGTATAGGCCAAGTCCTGCTGAGCAGTGAGAATCTTGACTGATATTTATAAGGGCCATGACACTTAAAAACTCGTGAAGATAATGTTAAGAACATAATGAACTAGCACAAGTTCGAACCTCAGTGTTTGCAGGAAAAATAAAACCAGATACATGTGAATTTCTAAACAGTCAAGAATGAAGAAAAAACTTAACTTGTGACAGTCAATCCGTGCAGCTGGGTAACTTGATGCCAATGTAAGATATGGATGTGCCATTCTTTGGGCAGTTCATTGGCCAAGTAAGAGTAGTGTAAAAGACCTAGTTATAAATTCTGTAAAATAAGTTACCAGTAAAAAAGAGATCAAGGTGTAACTCAGCGTTCTCAAGAACATCTGCTGCACTTAAACACACACTTCCGCCTCAACATGTGCTAACTGTTATGAAAAGAAAGATAATTGATATAGTATGTGATGATCGTCTGACTACAGTGGAACAGTCACACAAGCCAAGCAGTCAAGTGCTAGGCTTGTCGTAACACTGACCTCGGCATTTTCTAAAGTCAATATCAAGCTCAGTAGTGAGACAGTTAAACACATCAACCATGCTTTCTCCTGAGTGGTCTTTAACCCTTTGACTGTTTCGGTCGTATATATACGTCTTACGAGCCACTGTTTCGGACGTATCAATACGCCTAAATTCGGGGCTTCAAATCAAACGGGAAAGCTGGAAGGGCCACATAGAGAGAATGGGTCTGTGTGGTCAGTGTGGGGTAAAAAAATCCTGCAGCCGCATTTTGTAATGAGAAAAAAAACTCTGACCATTTTTTGGATTAAAACGCCGAATTTGAGGTGTATTTTCGTATAATTTATGGTTGTATTCTCTTTTATGGTTTCACTTGATAGAATGGACAACATACTACAGAAAAAAGTGATTTTGATTGGTTTATGATGAAAACGACCTTGAAATTGAGCTCAAAGTAGGAGAAATGTTCGATTTTTGCAAATGTTCAAGAGTAACAAATCCCGCCATCGTCAATACACATCAATTGGCGAGTCTAATATTCTTTTTTCAAGTGCACTGATATTATTTTACCATTTTTACAAAACAATAGTCTGCATAACGGTAAATCTTCTATTTTTTATGTGAATAAAAAAACAAAATAGAAAACCAAAGTAATAAAGGGCCTAAAGACGTGACTTCCCGAACAGATAACATCTTATTTTATGCCAGAAATTCCCGCATTGTTTATTTGGACTCATTTTGAAATTGACAACTTTTTATTTCCATGAAATTTGGAAATTTAATTTAATCACTTTATTGGGTAATTGAAATCAATAAATTGGTGGTTTCTTTCTCAAAACGATAGACCAAATAGAGTTCTAAAGAAATATCTATGAGTTTGGTCAACTGGGACAATGGAATTTATCGAAAATAGGGCTCAAAATTTTGGGGAAATTGCCGATCGTATATATTTGAGATCACTAACTTCGCGAGGCGTAATTCCGTGAGTTTTCAATCAAATTTCGAACTTTTTGGTGTCTTTACCATTGGGAAACGATTCTCTATCATTTCATAAGAAAAAAAAATTTATTTATTTTTTTTTTAAATTTTGGAAAAAACGGAAGCCACTCCCCGGATTGAGGGTTGCGACAGTCAAAGGGTTAAGCTCAGAAATATACATTGGCGGGGTCCCCAGATTTTTAGGCCTAGGCTTCCCCCGCCAAAACCTATAGGTAAATCCCATCCCCACCAGGTATAACTTATACTAGCATGAGGGAATACCTCTGCTTCACATTTGGGCAGTTTTTGTTGGCACTGTTGTGAAGATTGGTTCAGTTGTCATGACATGAAAAAAATGGTCTCCTGACATGTCTTTGTCAAATAATCAGCCCCTAACTGGCTGATTATCCCTTTTCTCACCCCAGTTAGGATTCACAACTAATTAGTGCTGTAATACTAAAACAGATGATCACCATGTTGTAGAATTCTAAACAGGATCCCTGTCGAAGAATCCAACAGAGGATTAACATGAAAAATCCTAAACTGGATCACCATGTTGTAGAATCCTAAGCTGCTTTTGAAAGTCTTAAAATCCTGTTGGAACCGATATATAAATACATATTCTGATAAAATTTTT
>WNWK01005169.1:30000-125508 GCA_009830355.1 Cherax destructor | reverse complement strand
TGATGTAGTTGTTTGATTATAAGAATATAAAAAAATAGTGAAAAGGTTATATGTAATTAAAATTTCAAGTAAAAAGTAATTACAGTCATACCCCGTGTTACAATGCTGTCATCTTACGTTATTTTCGAGTACCGATATTTATAACGTAAAAAATTTGATTGGGATTAACGATGTTTGCTTCGTGTAACGACATTCGTACCGGACGTGTCCGCTTGGCGCCGAGCTGAGCGCGCACTCCAGGGAGCGTCAGTGTGCTATTGTTTACAAGCGAGAGCGACCACCCACCCACACCCACGCATTCATACCAGTATATTGTCATTATTCCACTGTTTTTAGTGCTTGCAACTGCTAAATAAGCTACCATGGGTCCAAGGAAAGATCCTAGTGGTAAGCCTGTGGCAAAGAGGAACAGAAATACATGTACGATAGAACTGAAGAAGGAGATAATAGAAAAATATGAAAGTGGAGTGCGTATCAGTGAGCTGGCCAGGCTGTATGGTAAACCCTTTTCTACCATCGCTACCATTGTGGCCAAGAAAAATTCAAGTAAAATCAAGGAAGCTGTTGTTGCAAAAGGTTCATCTGTGATCACAAAACACAGACCACAAGTGCTGGAAGATGTGGAAAGGTTGTTGTTGGTGTGGATCAATGAGAAACAGTTAGCAGGAGATACTGTTTCGGAGGCAATAATATGTGAAAAAGCAAGGCAGTTGCATGATGATCTCGTTAAGAAAATGCCTGCAATGAGTGCTGAAGTGAGAGAATTTAAAGCCAGCAGAGGCTGGTTTTACATATTTAAGAATCGAAGTGGCATATATAGTGTTGTGAGGCATGGTGAGGCAGCCAGTTGTTACAAAAGTGCGGCTGAAAAATATGTGCCTGAATTCCAGGAGTACCTAGAGGCTGAACAATTCCTCCCCCAACAAGTGTTTAATTGTGATGAAACAGGCCTGTTTTGGAAGAAAATGCCCAACAGGACCTAAATTACTCAGGAGGAAAAGGCACAGCCAGGACATAAGCCTATGAAAGACAGGCTAACTTTGATGCTTTGTGCTAATGCCAGTGGTGATTGCAAAGTGAAGCCTTTACTGGTGTATCTTTTTGAAAATCCCCGAGTGTTTGGCAGATGCGGTGTCAGCAAGTCTAACTTGTGTGTGATGTGGAGGTCTAACAAAATGGCATGGGTCACAAAGGACATTTTCTTAGATTGGTTCAATGGCGTGTTTGGCCCCAGTGTGAAGAAATATCTATTGGACAATAATTTGCCACTTAAGTGCCTCCTGATAATGGACAATGCTCCTTGTCATCCTCCAAACTTGGTAGAGAAAATTGTGGAGGAGTTTAAATTCATCAAAGTGAAGTTCTTGCTCCCTAATACCACTCCTCTCCTCCAGCCCATGGACCAGCAGGTCATTTCCAACTTTAAAAAACTCTACACCAAAGCAATGTTTCAAAAGTGCTTTGATGTGACCACAGACATTCTTTATTTCATTTCATGTAATACAAGGTGGGGGGTACTTACAGTTATACATTAAAGTTGATATTACGAGATGGCCAATAATATGCCTAGGTATGCCTAGGCTTTTCAGGCAGTCTTATGATAGGTCTTACTCAATAGCTACACAATGAATATACAGATTGTAAGGTTAGGTTAGGTTAGGTTTACAAAATTTAGGTACTGGAATTTAAACATTGAGAATTTAACAATTAGTATAAGAAGTTAGCAATTAGTTTATATATTAATGATAAAGGTGATATATTGGCATAATATAGTTTCTATATTGGAGTGTCTTAGGCAAACTTATGACTACCTTAAGTATTATGAAGCAATAGATGTATTAGAATTTTGGTTATAACTGTGCAAATTAAGGGGAATCACAGATATCAATAAGTGTATTTTGCTGTGGTTAGTAATGTGCAAATTAAGGAGAATCACAGATATCAATAAGTGTATTTTGCTGTGGATATGTGCAAGATAAAGTAGTTTTCGTATGGTTAGCTACCGGTTGGGTGCGTAAGTGAGATAAGATGTTTTTTAACGGTGCTTTTGAAAATGGAGGTTGTGTCTGCAGTTCTAGAGTTTTCAGGCAGGGAGTTTCAGATTTTAGGCCCTTTTATGCACATTGAATTTTTGTATAGATTTAGTCGGACACGGGGAATGTCAAAGAGATGTTTATGTCTGGTATTATGTCTATGGGTCCTGTCACAATTGTCAAGAAAGTGTTTTAGCTCAGGGTTAAAGTTGGAATTAATGGTTCTATAAATGTAGATAGCAGAGTAGTAAGTATGGATGTTCTGGACAGTGAGTAGGTTTAGGTCTTTGAAGAGTGGGGGGGTGTGCTGCCTAGCGTTGGATTGTGTGATAATTCTTACTGTGGCTTTTTGTTGGGTTATTATTGGCTTTAGGTGGGTAATTGCTGTTGATCCCCATGCACAAATGGCATATGTGAGGTAGGGATAGATGAGTGAGTAGTATAGTGTGAGTAGGGCTGATTGTGGTACATAGTACCGTATCTTAGAGAGGATCCCCACAGTTTTGGACACTTTCTTTGTTATGTGTTGGATATGGGTGCTGAATTTCAGGCTGCTCTCAAGGTGAAGGCCCAGGAACTTGCCCTCGTTATGTCTAGCAATAGGTGTAGAGTTGATCTTAATGTTTAATTGTGGATCATCTGTTCTGTTGCCAAACATAATATAGAAGGTCTTATCAGTGTTGAGTGTAAGTTTATTAGCTGTCATCCATGTTGATATTTTTATTAATTCGTCGTTAACAATGGTATTAAGCGTGGCAAGGTTCGTGTGGGAGATGACATAAGTTGTGTCGTCAGCAAAGAGTATTGGTTTTAGGTGTTGTGATACATTGGGAAGATCATTGATGTATAAGAGGAAGAGCAGGGGACCAAGGACACTTCCCTGCGGTACGCCGGTGTCTAGTGGTAGTGTCGTGGAGGATGTGTCTTTAATAGTGACATACTGGTACCTATTAGTGAGGTAGGATTTGAGGTATGCTAGTGCATGACCTCTTATTCCATAGTGGTCAAGTTTGTGGAGTAGGATGCTGTGGTTTACTGTGTCAAAAGCTTTCCTTAAGTCAATAAAAAGACCTAGTGGATATTCCTTATTTTCAAGTGCTGTGTAAAGCAGGTCTATCATTTTTACTATTGCATCGTTAGTGCTTTTATTTTTCCTGAAGCCAAATTGGCAGGGGTTGAGTATGCTTTGTGTCGTTATAAACGAGTATAATCTCTTGTGCACAAGTTTCTCGAATATTTTGGATAGCAATGGTAGATTTGATATAGGCCTATAGTTATTTACGTCTGAAGGGTCACCACCTTTGTGTATTGGTGTAACCCTTGCTGTTTTGAGTAGTGTTGGGAAAGTGCTAGTTTCTAATGATTTGTTAAAAAGTAAAGAAATAGGATATGAAAGGACATGAGCAGCTCGTTTGTATATTAAGGGTGGAACTTGAGACAGATGTCCTGATTTATTTTTAAGTGACTTGATTATCATGGAGACTTCAGTGTGTTCTGTAGGTGCAAGATATAAGGAGGATGGGAAATTCCCATCTAGGTAATCCCTTGCTCGGGCATTGGTATCTGGAATTTTACTGGCAAGATTTGATCCTATAGTTGAGAAGAAGTCATTTACAGTGGTACCCCGGTTTACGATATTTTTTCATTCCAGAATGCTGTTCAAGTGCCATTACCAAACGAATTTATCTCCTTAAGAAATGTTGTAAAATAGACTAGTCCTTTTAGACCCCCAAAATTACACTTACAAAAGCATTTAAAAAAATAAACTTACATAAAAGGGTGAGTTTGGGGACCATCGTAAACCGGGGTACCACTGTATTTTGTTTACTGTATCAATAGGCTGTAGTGGTGTTTCGTTTGGTTTAGTTAGGACAATATCCTATTTTCAGTTTGTGGGTGCCCATAATCTGTGAGTGTTTTCAGGTCTTTTTATATCTCCTCTTGTTTCAGTGAATCTGTGGTAGTACAATTGTTTGGCTTTATTAGTTTGGTGAGAACTGATGAATAGTGTTTAACAAACTCCTTATGTATGAATCCCTCTATATTGCTTCTCATATTGATGTTTCTTGTTGATGGATTTTAGTAGTTGTTAGTTAGCCATGGGCAGCCTAACCGTTTATTCGTAATCTGTTTCATTTTTATAGGACAATATTTGTTGTATAGTCTATGTAATTTATTAAGAAAGGTGTCTGTCCACTCATCGATACCCTTGGCATTTAGGAATTCTATAGCCCAGTCAACTGTGTCTAGCTCTGTTGTGAAGTTATTTATTGAAGCTTGGTCATGGAGTCGGAATGAAACTTTGGTGTATTCTAGGGGCGGTTTACTAATGTTTGTTAAGAGGAAGGTGGGGTAGTGGTCTGTGGTGCTGTCTGTTATTATCCCCGATTTAAGGGGGGCTAGGATATTGGTCCATATATGGTCGATTATGGTTGCACTCGTATCAGTAAGCCTAGTTGGTTTGGTTATTGTTGGTATGAGAAGTGTGTTGTTCATATTGTTGATGAAATCGGTTACTGGCTGGTCATCTGGTAGGCCAAGGTTGATGTTGAAGTCTCCAGCTAAGATAAGGTGGTGTTTGTTCAACTGATTGTTTGTTATTTGCGTTTTTAGTTGATCGCTAAAATTTGGGATGTTTGTATGAGGCATCCGGTAAATGGCCCCGATGGTTATGGGAGTCTTAAGGTTTTGTGCAGTAAATTTAGCAAAAATATATTCTCCATATTCATCATTATAGCAAGTGGTGTCACAGCAGGATATTTCATTAGAGTAATAGATTGCAATACCTCCCCCCGCTTGATGTGGTCTGCAGTTGTGTATTGCTGTGTATCCTGGCAGTGAGTAGATATCTATTGTATCCTGCTTAAGCCAGGTTTCAGTGGGGACAATACATGTGAAGGTTGTTTTTAGGGAACCAAGGAGGGCAAGGAGGTCATCATAGTGTTTGCTTAAGGATCGGATATTGTAGTTAAGAACTGTTATACTTTTAGTAGTGTTTAGGACAGTGTGGGCTTGTGATGCTGTGTAGTAGAGGCAGTTATTTTCCAGTAAATTTTGAATGGGTGTTCGATTAAATAGGTTTAGATCAGGGTTGACGTGATCATTCATCATTTAGGTTAAATAGTGATTTTGTTATATCATGTATAGTGTGGTGAGTTATAGTACTGATATCTGTTGTAAGGGGATGTTTTGGTAAGTATATAACTAATGCACATTGGTCAAATAGAGTATAGTAACAAATAAACATAGTGGTCTTGGTATTGAGTATGTATTAAGCTAGTATGAAATAAAAAAATTAGATATAAACTAATAAGATACAATTACTAAAAACAATGTAGCACCAATGAGTTTGGTATTGGTTATGTATTAAGCTAGAATGAAATATAGTACAGTAAAATTAAAGAAAAATTTAGATATAAACTAATAAGATAAAATTACTTATAACAATGTAGCACCAATGAGTTTGGTATTGGTTATGTATTAAGCTAGAATGAAATAAAGTACAGTAAGAATTTACAAATTTAGATAAACTATTAAGTTTAAATTTACAAAATTGGGTAGAACCAATGAGTTTGGTGTTGGTTATTTAATAAGCTAGAAGGTAATTAGATATAAACTAATAAGATAAAATTACTAATAACAATGTAGCACCAATGAGTTTGGTATTGGTTATGTAATAAGCTAGATTGAAATAAAGTACAGTAAAAATTACAAATACAGTGGTACCTCGAGTTACAATGGTCCCCAAAATCGCCCTTTTATGTAAGTTTATTTTTTTAAATGCTTTTGTAAGTATATTTTTGGGGGTGTAAAAGGACTAGTCTATTTTACATTATTCCTTATGGGGATAAATTCGTTTGGTAATGGCACTTGAACAGCATTCTCGAACGAAAAAATATCGTAACTCGAGGTACCATTGTATAGATAAACTACTAAGTTTAAATTACAAAATTGGGTACTACCAATGAGTTTGGTGTTGGTTATTCAATAATATAACCCTAAGAGAATTTTGGAAAACACATTTCCATATGCTGCATTGTGTAAACCTTATAGGTAAGGCTTGGGAGGGAGTGACTACCAGGACTTTGAACTCTGCCTGGAGAAAATTGTGGCCAGACTGTGTCCTAGAGAGGGATTTTGAAGGTTTTGGGGCTGAGCCTCAGAACCCTGAGCCTGAGCCTGAGCCTGTTGTGGAAGAAATTGTGGAATTGGGCAAGTCTTTGGGGTTAGAAGTGAGTGGTGAGGATGTGGAACAGTTGGTGGAGGAGCACAAGGAAGAGCTAACCACTGAAGATCTGCAAGAGCTTCAACAGCAACTGGAACAAGAGACCAGTGGTCAGGACAATGGTTCAGAGGAGGAGGAGGAGGTGGAACAGAGATGGAAGAAATTGCCTTCTTCAGTGATTAAAGAGATTTGTGGAATGTGGAGCAAGGTGCAAGCATTTATGGATGAATATCACCCTAACCATGCTGTTGCAGGCCGTGCTGGCAACCTGTACAATGACACAGTGGTGTGTCATTTCAGGGATGTGTTAAAGAATCGCCAGACACAGAGCTCCCTGGACAAATTTATTGTTAGAAAGAGGTCCAGTGACTCTCAAGCTGGTCCTAGTGGCATTAAAAGAAAAAGGGAAGTAACCCCAGAAAAGGACTTGGTACCTGCAGTGTTAATGGAAGGGGATTCCCCTTCCAAACACTAGCATACTACTCCACCTTCTCCCCTCCTCCCGTCCTCCACACATCAACAACTCTTCAATAAATGTAAGTGACATGTTATTGTACAATACAGTGGACCCTCGGTTAACGAAAGGTCCTGTTAACGAAAGTTTCGGAAAACGTAAGCTTTTTTCGTAATCGGTTAGCAAAAAAGTCCTCGGTTACCGAAAGGTACTAGACGCGTCCGCCTGCTCCGCGCAAGCGCAGGACGCCAGTGAAGCGTTGTTTACCATTGAGAGAACATTACCCAGCGCGCTCTTTCAAAGATTCACAATATATTTGGTGTATTTTTTGGTGGTTTTAGTTATTGCCACTGTGAAATAAGTCACCATGAGTCCAAAGAAGCTTCCTAGTGGCACCCTTGGGGTAAAGAGAGTGAGGAACACCATCGAACTGAAGAAGGAAATCATAGAAAAATATGAGAGTGGTGTACGTCTGAGTGATCTTGCCAGGATGTACAAGAAAACTCCATCTACTATCGGCACTATCCTGGCACAGAGAAATGAGATCAAGAAAGCTAATGTTGCAAAAGGGTTAATTTGTTAACGAAACAAAGATCGAAAACAGTGGATGAGGTTGAGAAGTTGTTGTTGGTGTGGATCCATGAAAAACAGAGAGCGGGTGATAGTATTTCTATGGCGATAATTTGTGAAAAGGCAAGGAAGTTGCACGCAGATCTTGTGAAGACAATGCCTGCAACCAGTGGTGAGGAGAGTGATTTTAAAGCCAGCAAAGGCTGGTTTGAGAAGTTTAAGAAACATAGTGGCATACACAATGTTGTGAGGCATGGTGAGGCAGCCAGCTCAGACAAACGTGCAGCTGAAAAATTTGTGCTGGAATTCAAGGGGTTCGTAGAGGCTGAACAATTCCTCCCCCAACAAGTGTTTAATTGTGATGAAACAGGCCTGTTTTGGAAGAAAATGCCCAACAGGACCTACATTACTCAGGAGGAAAAGGCACAGCCAGGACACAAGCCTATGAAAGACAGGCTAACTCTTATGATGTGTGCCAATGCCAGTGGTGATTTTAAAGTGAAGCCTTTACTGGTGCATCACTCAGAAACTCCCAGACCCTTCAAGAATCACGGTGTTGACAAGAATAAATTGTGTGTGCATTGGAAAGCTAACACCAAGGCATGGGTCACTACGGAGATTTTCAAGGAATGGATGACTGGAGTGTTTGGCCCTAGTGTGAAGAAATACCTCCTGGAAAATAAATTGCCACTCAAGTGCCTCCTGCTACTGGACAATGCTCCTGCTCATCCTCACAACTTGCAAGAGTTGTTGCCTGACAACATAAATTTCATCAAAGTGAAGTTCTTGCCTCCTAACACCACTCCTCTCCTCCAGCCCATGGACCAGCAGGTCATTTCCAACTTCAAGAAACTGTACACCAAAGCACTGTTTCAGAGGTGCTTTAATATGACCAATGACTCTGAATTGACCCTAAGAGAGTTCTGGAAAGAACACCTCAATATCGTGCATTGCATAGGCCTTATAGGTAAGGCTTGGGAGGAAGTGACTTCCAGGACTCTGAACTCTGCTTGGAGACCACTGTGGCCGGATTGTGTCCAAGAGAGAATTTTGAAGGATTTGAGGCTGACCCTGACCCTGACGACCCTGTACCTGTTGTGGAACATGTTGTGGAAGATATTGTGGAATTGGGGAACAGCCTGGGGTTGGAGGTGAGTGGTGAGGATGTGGAAGAGTTGGTGGAGGAGCACAGGGTAGAGCTAACAACTGAAGAGCTGCAAGAGCTTCATCTGGAACAGCAACAGACCACAGCTGAGGTTATTGCTTCAAAGGAAGAGAGAGAGAGAGATAAGGAGGTGCCTTCTTCAGTGCTTAAGGAGATGTGTACAAAGTGGAATGAGTTGCAGACATTTGTTGAAAGATACCACCCTGAGCAAGCTGAAATGAGCCTTCTGTGCAACCACTTCAGTGACAGAGCCATGTTGTACTTCAGAAAAGTGTTGAAGAGTCGCCAGAAACAGAGGACTGTGGACAGCTACTTCACCAGTCAGGGGTCTAGTGACTCTCAAGCTGGTCCTAGTGGCATTAAAAGACCAACACCTGCTCCAATCATCATGTACATATCTTCCAGATGCCTGCAAGTCTCTTCAATAAAGGTAAGTAAATGTTATTTTTTTTTATTTTGAGTGATTATTTTTTTGTGGAACGAATTAATTGTATTTACATTATTTCTTATGGGAAATAAGGTTTCAGATAACGAAAGATTCAGATTAAGTAATAGCTCCTGGAACGGATTAATTTTGTTAACCGAGGGTCCACTGTATTTACATGTGTATTTAGGTATTCTTCATTAAATTCTGTATTATTTAATGTCAAAAAGTTCTAAAAAATATTTTATTTAACTACTTTTGGAAGTCTTGGACGGATTAAATTTATTTCCATTATTTCTTATGGGGAAAATTGATTCGTGTAACGATTGTTTCGCCTTAAAATATGCCCTCTCTGACGGATTAATATCGTAAGTCGAGGTACCACTGTACTAATACTGTAAATAGTTAAGGTTGGGAAATGGTAATGATAAATATGTATTAAAAATAAAAAAATAAAAATAAATGGTTACAGATAAGGAAAAAAGATATAAATATAATAAAAAATAGGTTACACATTCATATTTAGTGGGAAATTTAATATAGTGAGGTAGCAGTTATTAGAATAAATATGAAGTTAATTTCATTAATATACAATTTTGAAGTTAATTACATTAAGATACAATCAGTTTTGTGAGAAATATAAGATTGTGAGGTTGCAGTTACTAGTACAATTGTTGCACTAACGCAGACTAAGGATTAGGTCGTTGAAGTTGATCAGCCTCTGTAAGGTTAGCATCTCAAAGGAAGTTGGACAGTTCGTTTTCATTCGTGATATAGTAAGCACGGCCTACATTTAATTTCTTAACTAGGATTTTCCCATCCCGTGTGAAGCACTGGTAGATTTTGTCATTATTCTCACGTTTAAGCTTTCTTACTCTGTATAGGAGGTTCTGACATTTTTTGTGAGACACTCATTTACATAAAGATCTTTTTTTGCACTAATTGATGTTTTAATCAGATCGGTTTTACTGTCTATCGTGTGAAATCTAAGCATAACACTCTTTTTTCTACCTTGTGTGCCAAGTAATCGTGATTCTGTTATCTCTGATGCTGGTACTACTACATTTAAGTGGTCTTTTATGGTCTGAAGAGCAGCATCTTTGCAGTTGGTATGGTTTATGCCACTTGGAAAGAGTGCACTGCTAATTATTACCGCGTTGGATAACTTATCTTGCTCAGTTTTATCTTCTTGGTTAGAAAAATAGTCAGTCAGCTGGGTATCCATGTTGGTGTTCCAGTTCTTGACAGCATCTTCAACCTTCGTGTTTAGGGATGTTATTTGTTCTGTATGGCTGGCTATGACTGATTGGAAGGTCTTTCCAAAATCAGCCATTCCAGCTGATGTAAACTTCTGTTCAAAGCTTAGGATCTTGCTTTCAAGGTGGGCTAACTTAGTTTCATGCTTAGATAGTGTTGTACAAAGATTCATGTTTTCCTCAGTTAGGGTGGTGATGTATGACTTAAGAGTGACAGGATCATTTGTCATACCTGAGATCGTTTCAGATGGATCAAATCCTTTGAAGGCAGTGTGGTTTGAGGGAGATTCAGTCATGATTGGTGTTGTTGTGGTCCCGTCGTCTTGGGTGGTGGTTGAGTAGGGAGAGGGAGAGTCAGCCATTGTGTTTGTTGATGTGTTGCCTGGGGTGGTGGTGGGGGGGGTGGATGATAAAGAATCTAACACAAAGTGGGAGTTGTCAGAGTTGCTCTTTGCTGATGACACTGTGCTTTTGGGAAATTCTGAAGAGAAGTTACAGAGGTTGGTGGATGAGTTTGATAGGGTATGTAAAAGAAGAAAATTGAAAGTGAATATAAGAAAGAGTAAGGTGATGGTAACAAAAATTAGGTGACGAAATATTGGATATCAGATTGGAGGGAGAGAGTATGGAGGAGGTGAATGTATTCAGATATTTAGGAGTGGATGTGTCAGCAGATGGATCTATGAAAGATGAGGTGAATCATAGAATTGATGAGGGAAAAAAGGTGAGTAGTGCACTGAGGAGTCTGTGGAGACAAAGAACTTTGTCCATGGAAGCAAAGAGGGGAATGTATGAGAGTATAGTTATACCAACGCTCTTGTATGGGTGTGAAACATGGGTGGTGAATGTTGCAACAAGGAAAAGGCTGGAGGCAGTGGAGATGTCATGTCTGAGAGCAATGTGTGGTGTGAATATAATGCAGAGAATTCGTAGTTTGGAAATTAGGAAGAGGTGCTGGATTACCAAAACTATTATCCAGAGGGTTGAGGAGGGGTTGTTGAGGTGGTTGGACATGTAGAGAGGATGGAACAAAATAGAATGACTTTGAGAGTGTATAAATCTGCAGTGGAGGGAAGGCGGGGTAGGGGTCGGCCTAGGAAGGTTGGAGGGAGAGGGTAAAGAAGGTTTTGTGTGCAAGGGGCTTGGACTTCCAGCAAGCATGTGTGAGTGTGTTAGATAGGAACGAATGGAGACAAACGGTTTTAGGACTTGACGTGCTGTTAGAGTGTGAGCAAGGTAACATTTATGAAGGGATTCAGGGAAACCTGCAAGCTGGACTTGAGTCCTGGAGATGGGAAGTACAGTGCCTGCACTCTGAAGGAGGGGTGTTAATGTTGCAGTTTTATAACTGTAGTGTAAGCATGCCTCTGGCAAGACAGTGATGGAATGAATGATAATGAAAGTTTTTCTTTTTCAGGCCACCCTGCCTTGGTGGGAGACGGTCAATGTGTTAATAAAAAAATATTACTATTATTATTATCGTTATTATTATTATTATAGAGCACCTAGTGGGATGTGAAGCAATCAGGTCCAATCCAAGGCTGGGGAAATCAGGTTCAATTTATTATATATACAAATAGATCTGGCTTAAATTCCTCCATTAGAAATTATCACTTTTCAAGTGGGGGGGCTGCCTTAATACTAGTGAAGGGCTCTTGATTCAAGGAGCTGAAGCTATCAGCCCCTTCCTCAGATCAAACCTAGTTGCATCTCATTCTCTCTGCATTGTATGACCCATATGGATTTAGCACTCCTCCATGAATATTGTAAATACATATATGTATTGGACCAAGTGAAAGTTTGGGTTGAAGTGATGTAACTTGTAAATGTTTTTATTAATAATAATAATAATAATAATAATAATACTTTATTGTGACATGGTACAATGATACAGTAGACAAGATATATTTCTTAATGAGATGTACATGCCAAAAGCCCCTAATATGCTGTGCATTGCGGGCATTCTTAAGACTACTTTATTCTAGACTACATGGTAAAAAGTTATGGTTGACAATTTATAAAATAAGTATAATTGCATATCTAAGTTATAAAGTTTGAATATAAGTTGAACATATCAATTAATTGCAGCAATGCAACTAATTGAGTGAGATAACAATTTAAAACAATTAGTTGCATTGCAGTTACAGTTTACGTGGTCATTATAATGTAAATGTTAGGTAATAGTTAGCTTAGTATGTATTAATCATAACAGGTTTTTACATTTAAGTGATTAGTCAGGTTTTACATTAAGTGATTATTCTACTTTGTTGAGAATGTTTGATATTGAGCATTAAGCTTTGGGTGAGAAGGTGATTTTTTAGCATCGTTTTGAATTGGGGTACAGGCAGGGTTTCTTTGGCAATGACAGGTAATGAATTCCAAATTTTCGTGCCTTTTATATGCATTGAGTTTTTACATAGTGTTAGATGGACATGGGGAACATCGAGGAGTGATCTGTGTCTAGTGTTATGGTCATGTGTCCTGTTAAAATTGGTAAGGAGAAGTTTGAGTGGTGGGTTAATATTTGCATAGAGTGTTCTATGTATGTAAGAGGCACAGTAAAAAGTATGGATGTCTTGTATACATGCTGTGGATTCCATCTCACATTGGTCTTCAGATGCATGATAGAACTGATAAATTGGCTAAGTTTTATGCTTTCAAAGAGGGGATAAATTACAATCTTGGCTTGTCAGTTAGCAGTTTGAGAACAATAATACGAAAAGAACTTCAACTGAATTTTATTGACTTAAGACTCAGGGAGTTTGACACCAGTCAGTCCATCTATCATCATTCTATCATGCAGGAGGAGCCACATGTCTATGGTGCATCCAACAAAATAAGCAGACTCTTGGATGTCACTACCGCCCGCCTCCGTCTGGGTTACAAGTATCTTTGGCAGGTTAAATCACCACCACCAGATGTAGACCAAACAAGATGTAAACTTTGCCAGTTGGATTATTGTCACACCCTGCGTCATTATGTATTGGAGTGCGATAAAATTAATGAATTCAGAGACTACTCATTCAGAAATGTTCAAGATATGTCAAAGTATTTTATCCACAGTGGTATATTACAGACCATTCTGGAAAAATACCCTGACTTTGCTCCCTGTAAATAAAGCATTGACACGTGTTAGTTAGTTACCATTTTGTCCTAGGCACATGTCGATTAGACACTAGGCCTGTTGTATATAGGGGATGTGTAGTAGAAACACTTGAAATGTTTCTGCCCCAGGGATGACGGCCTCCGTGCGTCAAGCAGAGCTTTACCCACTAGGCCACCGGGCTGTGTGTGTGTGTGTGTGTATGTACATGTGTAGTATGTGTGTATGTGTATGTATGTAGTATATACATGTATGTGTGTATGTGTGTGTGTGTGTATATATGTATGTATATGTAATGTGTGTGTGTGTGACCAACTAATTAAAATTTGCACCAATAACTCATTATAGTTGTGGCTGGGTGTAGACAATGATTGCTCATTGCTTTATAATTTGTTCATGAGTGCAACCATGTACAGACGTAAGTAAATTTACTTACATGATTCATTACCTTGTAACTAGTGAATTAATTACCATTGTACCTTGTTCAGCTATCAAAACTTTGGGGCCCAGTTTCTGGACCCTATATATACCTCTGTAATCTGCAAATACCTTTGTAACTTGTCATGATTGTGACCATCTGAGTTCATTACCTTTGTAACTTGCTCAGCTATCAAACTTTGGTCAGTCCCTGGACCCATTATGTACCTCTGTAATGTTGAGGTTCAGTCCTGGACCCGTTATTTACCTCTGTAATGTTGAGGTACAGTCCCTGGACCCATTATGTACCTCTGTAATGTTGAGGTTCAGTCCCTGGACCCATTATGTACCTCTGTAATGTTGAGGTACAGTCCCTGGACCCATTATGTACCTCTGTAATGTTGAGGTACAGTCCCTGGACCCATTATGTACCTCTGTAATGTTGAGGTACAGTCCCTGGACCCATTATGTACCTCTGTAATGTTGAGGTTCAGTCCCTGGACCCGTTATTTACCTCTGTAATGTTGAGGTACAGTCCCTGGACCCATTATGTACCTCTGTAATGTTGAGGTTCAGTCCCTGGACCCGTTATTTACCTCTGTAATGTTGGGGTACAGTCCCTGGACCCATTATGTACCTCTGTAATGTTGAGGTTCAGTCCCTGGACCCGTTATTTACCTCTGTAATGTTGGGGTACAGTCCCTGGACCTGTTATGTACCTCTGTAATGTTGAGGTTCAGTCCCTGGACCCGTTATTTACCTCTGTAATGTTGAGGTACAGTCCCTGGACCCGTTATTTACCTCTGTAATGTTGGGGTACAGTCCCTGGACCCGTTATGTACCTCTGTAATGTTGAGGTACAGTCCCTGGACCCATTATGTACCTCTGTAATGTTGAGGTTCAGTCCCTGGACCCGTTATTTACCTCTGTAATGTTGAGGTACAGTCCCTGGACCCATTATGTACCTCTGTAATGTTGAGGATCAGTCCCTGGACCCTTATTTACCTCTGTAATGTTGGAGGTACAGTCCCTGGACCCATTATGTACCTCTGTAATGTTGAGGTTCAGTCCCTGGACCCTTATTTACCTCTGTAATGTTGGAGGTACAGTCCCTGGACCCTTATGTACCTCTGTAATGTTGAGGTACAGTCCCTGGACCCGTTATGTACCTCTGTAATGTTGAGGTACAGTCCCTGGACCCATTATGTACCTCTGTAATGTTGAGGTTCAGTCCCTGGACCCGTTATTTACCTCTGTAATGTTGAGGTACAGTCCCTGGACCCATTATGTACCTCTGTAATGTTGAGGTTCAGTCCCTGGACCCGTTATTTACCTCTGTAATGTTGGGGTACAGTCCCTGGACCCGTTATGTACCTCTGTAATGTTGAGGTTCAGTCCCTGGACCCGTTATTTACCTCTGTAATGTTGAGGTACAGTCCCTGGACCCATTATGTATCTCTGTAATGTTGAGGTTCAGTCCCTGGACCCATTATACCTCTGTAATGTTGAGGTTCAGTCCCTGGACCCGTTATTTACCTCTGTAATGTTGAGGTACAGTCCCTGGACCCATTATGTACCTCTGTAATGTTGAGGTTCAGTCCCTGGACCCTTATTTTACCTCTGTAATGTTGAGGTACAGTCCCTGGACCCTTATGTACCTCTTAATGTTGAGGTACAGTCCCTGGACCCATTATGTACCTCTGTAATGTTGAGGTACAGTCCTTGGACCCATTATGTACCTCTGTAATGTTGAGGTACAGTCCCTGGACCCATTATGTACCTCTGTAATGTTGAGGTACAGTCCCTGGACCCATTATGTACCTCTGTAATGTTGAGGTACAGTCCTTGGACCCATTATGTACCTGTAATGTTGAGGTACAGTCCCTGGACCCATTATGTACCTCTGTAATGTTGAGGTACAGTCCCTGGACCCATTATGTACCTCTGTAATGTTGAGGTTCAGTCCCTGAACCCATTATTTACCTCTGTAATGTTGAGGTACAGTCCCTGGACCAATTATGTACCTCTGTAATGTTGAGGTACAGTCCCTGGACCCATTATGTACCTCTGTAATGTTGAGGTACAGTCCCTGGACCCATTTTATACCTCTGTAATGTTGAGGTACAGTCCCTGGACCCATTATGTATCTGTAATGTTGAGGTACAGTCCCTGGACCCATTATGTACCTCTGTAATGTTGAGGTTCAGTCCCTGGACCCATTATTTACCTCTGTAATGTTGAGGTACAGTCCCTGGACCCGTTATGTACCTCTGTAATGTTGAGGTACAGTCCCTGGACCCATTATGTACCTCTGTAATGTTGAGGTACAGTCCCTGGACCCATTATGTACCTCTGTAATGTTGAGGTACAGTCCCTGGACCCATTATATACCTCTGTAATGTTGAGGTACAGTCCCTGGACCCATTATGTATCTCTATAATGTTGAGGTACAGTCCCTGGACCCATTATGTACCTCTGGAATGTTGAGGTACAGTCCCTGGACCCATTATGTACCTGTATTGTTGAGGTACAGTCCCTGGACCCATTATGTACCTCTGTAATGTTGAGGTACAGTCCCTGGACCCATTATGTACCTCTGTAATGTTGAGGTACAGTCCCTGGACCCATTATGTACCTCTGTAATGTTTAGGTACAGTCCCTGGACCCATTATATACCTCTGTAATGTTGAGGTACAGTCCCTGGACCCATTATGTATCTGTAATGTTGAGGTACAGTCCCTGGAACCATTATGTACCTCAGTAATGTTGAGGTACAGTCCCTGGACCCATTATGTACCTGTATTGTTGAGGTACAGTCCCTGGACCCATTATGTACCTCTGTAATGTTGAGGTACAGTCCCTGGACCCATTATATACCTCTGTAATGTTGAGGTACAGTCCCTGGACCCATTATGTACCTCTGTAATGTTGAGGTACAGTCCTTGGACCCATTATGTACCTCTGTAATGTTGAGGTACAGTCCCTGGACCCATTATGTACCTCTGTAATGTTGAGGTACAGTCCCTGGACCCATTGTGTACCTGTATTGTTGAGGTACAGTCCCTGGACCCATTGTGTACCTCTAATGTTGAGGTACAGTCCCTGGACCCATTATATACCTCTGTAATGTTGAGGTACAGTCCCTGGACCCATTATGTACCTGTGTAATGTTGAGGTACAGTCCTTGGACCCATTATGTACCTCTGTAATGTTGAGGTACAGTCCCTGGACCCGTTATGTACCTCTGTATTGTTGAGGTACAGTCCCTGGACCCATTATATACCTCTGTAATGTTGAGGTACAGTCCCTGGACCCATTATGTACCTGTGTAATGTTGAGGTACAGTCCTTGGACCCATTATGTTCCTCTGTAATGTTGAGGTACAGTCCCTGGACCCGTTATGTACCTCTAATGTTGAGGTACAGTCCCTGGACCCATTATGTACCTCTGTATTGTTGAGGTACAGTCCCTGGACCCATTATGTACCTCTGTAATGTTGAGGTACAGTCCCTGGACCCATTATGTACCTTCTGTATTGTTGAGGTACAGTACCTGCTGGTAACTACAGCAGTAACTTATTTAGTGAATAAGTGAGTGAGTAAGTCAGTAATTATGTGAGTGAGTTATTTTAGTAAGTAATTCAGTGTACTGAGGTACAGGTGTACATAACCTGGAGAGAATTCCAGGGGTCAACGCCCCTGTGGCCCGGTCTGTGACCAGGCCTCATAATTATCATACATATTAACATATACAATAAGATTCAAGATGCTTTATTTCTCTGTAAATATTACAATGTGTGTTTTACATTTAAGGGCAATAATTACAAAGATGGCCGTTAGCATGCCCAGGCATGCCTGGGCATGCTAGGCATTTCGGGCAGACTTAATACTAGTTCTTAATCTATATTACAAATTACATATGAATACAAATTTCAAATGATTAAATAGATTTACAATAGTGAGGTAGTTCAGGATAACTAGATTATATCACAAATTACAAATTAGTACAAATTTCAAATGATTAAATAGATTTACAGTAAACAGGTGGTATCACAATATGCAAAACACCACTGTGAAAGAAACAGTGACCTTCCAATTAAGTAAGTAAGTTTATTCAGGTATACACAAATACAGTTACATAGATTATCACTTTCATGACTTCTTACATTATCAGGAACCTGAGAATTTCACTATTTTTTTCGCAGTGGTTGTTGTACATAGTAACACATGTAAATTACCCACTAGGATAACCCAAAAGTGTCATGAGGCCAGGTCACAGACCGGGCCGCGGGGCGTTGACCCCCGGAACTCTCTCCAGGTATACTCCAGTCAGAGTATACCTGGGACCCCTGTGGTATACCCCAGGTATACTCCAAGAAATAAGTCACTTTGACCTTTTTTTTTTTGCGGGGGGGAGGTTATTGTGGTGGGTAATTTACACTATGTATGATAACTGTACTTATTTTCCCTATTCACTATCTTGACCATCATATAATATATTGTTTCCACGACTTCCAGTGGTTGATGCACTTGCCACATCCTCTTTAATTCCTCCCACTGTTCTACCACTGATATAGATATAATAATAATAATAATACTAATAGTTTATTTAGACATGGTACAATGATACATCGGTAGTATTTCCCTATAGATATTATTATTATTATTATTATTATTATTATTATTATTATTATTATTATTATTATTATTATTAGGTGGTAGTATTTCGTTATAAATATATTAGTATTATTAAGTAGTAATTGCCTATAGATATATATAATAAAGTTTTATAAGGCTAATAGAATGATTGAGTTAAGATGGAGGCGGTGTGTGGCAAGTGAGGCGGCAGATGTAAACAAAGTGGCAGCTGAAGTTCTCTTAACTTACCTTAATTAACAAGTAAGTGCAAGAATGACACACCTGGGCGACGTTTTGGGGGAAACGTTTATCGGGAAAACATTTCGCCAGGGGGGTGGCTTTCTTCGGTCCTGCATGGAGAAGAGAGGTGGTAGATGAGGAGGGAGTTTTGAGGTACTAGTCAGTCCCTCTGGTGTCCCTGTCTACTGTCCGTCAGTCTTGTACTTTTTGGAGTTCAAGTACAGTCTGTGTTGTACTTTAACTAGAATTGTTACCTGGATGGGTTGTTAAGCCATGGTAAAGCCAGCACTGCCACCTGGCTTAGTTGTGCCGCCCTCCCCAGGATCCTGGGTTGTCCTCGTGTTGTATTTAATTATTATTAGTTCCACGGTGCTGTATGAACCCTGTATGATCCCTGTATGACCTGTATGACTCCTGTGACCCTGTATGATGGACCCGTATGCTGTGACCCTGTATGACTCCTGTGACCCCTGTGACTCCTGTGACCCCTGTATGACTCCTGTGACCCCTGTTTGACTCCATATGACCCCTGTATGACTCCTGTGACCCCTGTATGACTCCTGTGACCCCTGTATGACTCTCTGTGACCCTGTATGACTCCTGTGACCCCTGTATGACTCATGTGGCCCCCTGTATGACTCATGGACCCCTGTATGACTCATGTGACCCTGTATGACTCATGTGCCCCCTGTATGACTCCTGTGACTCCTGTGACCCTGTATGACTCCTGTGACCCTGTATGACTCCTGTGACCCTGTATGACTCCTGTGACCCTATGACTCCTGGACCCCTGTATGACTCCTGCTGACCCCTGTATGACTCCTGTGACCCTGTATGACTCCTGTGACCCCTGTATGACTCTGTGACCCTGTATGACTCCTGTGACCCTGTATGATTTGTATGGATCATGTATAACCTCTGTGTGACTTGTATGACCCATGTATAACCTCTATATGATTTGTATAACCCCTTTATGACCTCTATATGACTTTATGACTCGTGTAACCCCTGCATGACTTGTATGACCTGTATAATCTCTATATGACTTGTATGATTCCTGTGTGACCCTGTATGACTTGTATAACCTCTATGATGTATAACCCTGAATAACCTTTCTATGACTTGTATTACCACCTTGTATGACTTCTGTATGTCTTGTATAACCACTGGAGTATACCTGGAGAGGGTTTGGTCAACGCCCGCTGCTGGTCTGTGACCAGGCCTCATGGTGGATCAGGGCCTGATCAACCAAGCTGTTACTGTTGGCCACACGCAACCTGACGTATGAACCACAGCCCCTCTTCACCTGGGTCTTGGCTAACACTGGCTTACAAATTTAATAACTTTTTTCATTAAGGTATTTGAGGAGGTAGATCATGATAATGAATATGATATTGTATATATGGACTTCAGTAAGGCTTTTGATAGAGTCCCACATCAGAGACTATTGAGGAAAATTAAGGCACACAGAATAGGAGAATTTTTTTTCCTGGATAGAGGCATGGTTGACAAATAGGCAGCAGAGAGTTTGCATAAATAGGAAGAAATCAGAGTGGGGATGCGCCACAAGTGGTGTTCTACAGGGGTCAGTGTTGGGCCCCTTGTTGTTCACAATCTACATAAACGACATAGATGAGGGAATAAATAGCAACATAAGCAAGTTTGCCGATGACACTAAAATAGACCGTCCAATTCATTCAAATGAGGACATTAGAGCACTCCAGGAAGATTTGAATAGACTGATGCAGTGGTCAGAGAAGTGGCAGATGCAGTTTAATATAGATAAATGCAAAGTTCTAAATATTGGACAGGACAATAACCATGCCACATATAAACTAAATAATGTAGATCTTAATACTACTGATTGCAAAAGGATTTAGGAGTTCTGGTTAGCAGTAATCTAAAACCAAGATAGCAGTGCATAAGTGTTTGCAATAAAGTGAACAGAATCCTTGGCTTCATATCAAGAAGCATAAATAATAGGAGTCCTCAGGTTGTTCTTCAACTCTATATATCCTTGGTTAGGCCTCATCTAGATTATGCTGCACAGTTTTGGTCACCGTATTACAGAATGGATATAAATGCTCTGGAAAACGTACAAAGGAGGATGACAAAGTTGATCCCATGTACGTATCAGAAATCTTCCCTATGAGGATGGTGTAGACTAGTGAATTGTTCATTACTTTATAATTTGTTCATGATTGTAACCATGTATAAACGTAAGTAAGTAAATTTACTTACATGTTTCATTACCTTTGTAACTTGTGAGTGCATTACCTTTGTAGCTTGTGAGTTCATTACCTTTGTAACTTGTGAGTTCGTTTCCTTTGTAGCTTGTGAGTTCATTACCTTGTAGCTTGTGAGTTCATTACCTTTGTAGCTTGTGAGTTCATTACCTTTGTAGCTCGTGAGTTCATTACCTTTGTAGCTTGTGAGTTCATTACCTTTGTAACTTGTGAGTTCATTACCTTGTAACTTGCTCAGCTATCAAAACTTTGGCGTCCAGTCCCTGGACCCATTATGTACCTCTGTAATCTTTTGACTACCGCCCACAGGATGGGTATGGGGTGCATAATAAAGATATCAAACTAACTAACAGACTGAGGATAGACTGAGGGCCCTGAATCTGCACTCTCTAGAAAGGCGTAGAATTAGGGGGGATATGATTTAGGTGTATACATAAATGGAAAACAGGAATAAATAAAGGGGATGTAAATAGCATTCTAAAAATATCTAGTATTGACAGGACTCGCAGCAATGGCTTTAAGTTGGAAAAATTCAGGTTCAGGAAGGATATAGGAAAGCAATGGTTTGGTAATAGAGTTGTCGATGAGTGGGACAAACTCCGAGTACAGTTATAGAGGCTAAACGTTGTGTAGTTTTAAAATAGGTTAGATAAGTACATGAGTGGGTGCGGGTGGGTGTGAGTGTGACCTGACTAGCTTGTGCTACTAGGTCAGATGCCGTGCTCCTTCCTTAAGTGAATGTGACCTGACCTGGCTGGGTTGGGGCATTGGCTTAAGCTGGTGGGAGACTTGGACCTGCCTCGCATGGGCCAGTACGCCTGCTGCAGTGTTCCTTCTTTCTTATGTTCTTATGTTAGATTTAAAGGACACAAGTGCAACTAATATGATGTTTTATTTTGGCAACGTTTTGCTCTCCAGGAACTTTGTCAAACCATTAAGGTTTGACAAAGCTTCTGGAGAGTGAAAATGTTGCTACAATAAAATGTCACGTTAGTTGTACTTGTGTCCTTTTGCCCAACATGTTGGTAATTCTACCACATTATTACAATTGTGAGTTACATCAATGAGATAAGGATTAAAGGGGTCTCATAGAAGCAAGCTGCACTGATTGTCTTTCTCTGTTTATCTTGGGTTAATAATCCATATAAAATCCTCTTTGTCTCTTAAAGCTTAGACTCTGCTGCCATATATGGAAGTCAGGAAGACTTTAATTTGCATTGTTAACCATGGAGGATAAATGTCCCAAGGCTTATTGAGGTCCTTAAATTATCTCTAGAATGTAACCCACAACAATCAGCTCTCAGATATAAAATAAAATAAAAATTTGATTTCTTATGAGTCATACAGTGAAGTTACAGTAGTGAGTTTTACATTCCAATTGGTTACATTTTTGACATACAGTAGACCCCCGAGTTACGAACACCCCGGAAATCGTACAATTATGTAAGTATAATATTGTAAGTGCTTTTGCAAGTGTATTTTTGGGGGTCTGAAATGGACTAACCTACTTGTCATTATTTCTTAAGGGAGTAAATTCATTCGGTAATGGCACTTGAGCAGGCTTCTGGAATGAATTTTGTTTGTTACTCGGGGGTTCACTGTACAGTGGTACGTACCTTGGTTTTCGTACAGATCCCAACTCAAACAATTATGTAAGTGTATTATTGTAAGTGTATTTTTGGGGGTCTGAAACAGACTAATCTAATTTACATTTGTCCTTATGGGAACAAATTCGTTCGGTAACGGCGCTTGAACAGCATTCTGGAATGAATTATCGACGAAAACCGAGGTACGGGGCAGCGGGCCTCCAGCAGCAACATCCTGGTTGACCAGGCAAGCACCAGACGAACCTGGCCCATGGCCGGGCTCAGAGAGTAGATAAACTCTCGAAACTTCAAAGGTATATCAAAGGTACCACTGTACGTTTACTTTAGTTAGTTATAATACAAAGGAAATTTGATGCAATTGATAGCTCAGGCGGTATCTTATATACAGCTTAAATCTAGATCTAGTATGTAATTTTGGTCATTGTGTATTATTATGCAAGAGTAATTCATTATAGTTACAAGTAGTATGATGAGACAGGTTGCATGCGATGAATTGGACAGTTATAAACAAATTACATTGAATTTACTTTAGTTCAGTGATCTATATTTTATGGTGAATAGGGGCAGATGGTATAAGAAAATTGTCTATATATATATATATATATATATATATATATATATATATATACATATACAGTGGTACCTCGGTTAACGATATTTTTTCGTTCCAGAATGCTGTTCAAGTGCCATTACCAAACGAATTTATCCCCATTAGGAATAATGTAAAATAGACTAGCTCTTTTAGACCCCCAAAAACACACTTACAAAAGCATTTAAAAAAATAAACTTACATAAAAGGGCGAGTTTGGGGACCATCGTTAACCGAGGTACCACTGTATACAGTGGTACCTGAGTCGATGGTCCCCAAAATCCTCCTTTATGTAAGTTTATTTTAAATGCTTTGTAGGTATATTTTGGGGTGTAAGACTAGTCTATTTTACATTCGATTCTTCATGGAGATAAATCGTACTTGGTATGGCACTTAGAACAGCATTCAAACGAAAAATAATAATCGATGAGGTACCACTGTATATATACAGTGGTACCTCGAGTTACGATATTTTTTCGTTCGAGAATGCTGTTCAAGTGCCATTACCAAACGAATTTATCCCCATTAGGAATAATGTAAAATAGACTAGTTCTTTTAGACCCCCAAAAATACACTTACAAAAGCATTTAAAAAAAAATAACTTACATAAAAGGGTGAGTTTGGGGACCATTGTTAACCGAGGTACCACTGTATATATACATACATACATCTTTCTTCTTTCAACACGTCGGCCGTTTCCCACCGAGGCAGGGTGGCCCAAAAGGAAAAACGAAAGTTTCTCCTTTTACATTTAGTAATATATTCAGGAGAAGGGTTACTGGCCCCTTGCTCCCGGCATTTTAGTCGCCTCTTACGACACGCATGGCTTACGGAGGAAGAATTCTGTTCCACTTCCCCATGGAGATAAGAGGAAATAAGAACAAGAACTAGTAAGAAAATAGAAGAAAACCCAGAGGGGTGTGTATATATATGCTTGGACATGAATGTGTAGTGTGACCTAAGTGTAAGTAGAAGTAGCAAGATGTACCTGAAATCTTGCAACATACATACATACATGTGTATATATACAGTGGACCCCCGGTTAACGGCCATAATTCGTTCCAGAATGCTGTTCAAGTGCCGTTACCAAACGAATTTATTAACATAAGGAATAATGTAAATTAGATTAGTCCTTTTGGACCCCCAAACATACACTTACAAAAGCACTTACAAAAATACACTTACGTACATAATTGTTAGTGTTTGGAGCAGGCCTTTAACCGGGGGTCCACTGTATGTCTGTCTATATCTATCTATATATCTGTCTATCAATATCTATCTATATATCTATCTATATATATCTGTCTATATCTGTCTATCTAGAGTATATCTGTCTATCTATATATCTGTCTATCTATATATCTGTCTCTCTATATATCTGTCTATCTATATACAGTGGACCCCGAGTAACGAACAAAATTCATTCCAGAAGCCTGCTCAAGTGCCATTACCGAACGAATTTACTCCCTTAAGAAATAATGTCAAGTAGGTTAGTCCATTTCAGACCCCCAAAAATACTCTTACAAAAGCACTTACAATATTATACTTACATAATTGTACGATTTCCGGGGTGTTCGTAACTCGGGGGTCCACTGTATCTGTCTATCTATATATCTCCTCTCTCTCTTCTCTCTCCTCTCTCTCTCTCCTCTCTCCCTCCCCCTTCCCCAATCAAACCTGGATCCTTTTAGTTGTGAGACAAATGTTTTAATTTCAATATTGTTGTATTTGCTATAAATGTTAGATTGTGAATAGATATGTTATAAATTGATAGATAAGGTTATTCTAAGCTGGTTGAATATCTTCTACAGGCAGGACATCATCTATCAACAATAGAAATGAAGTTGTGTCAAGTCTTTCAAAGATCTGCTGTTACAAGTATGAGCAACATTCACAGCAGTGGAATATTTAATGGATGCTGAGGTATGTACAGCCTCTCCTCACTTAGCGATGTACTCGTTTACCGACACCTCAGACTTACGACGGGCTCTCTGACCAGTATGCATACCTAAATAATGTATATTAGAGCTGATTTCCTGTTCTGTTTATTACAATATACAGTACACTACTGTATAAACCTTTTAAATATATACCAGAAATGTTATAAATGGTTCAAAGGTGACATTAAAACAATATCAAATATGGTTGACACAAACCCACTACCATTATAGTATGCTTCTTAGCAACGAATTTGTTTACCGACATTGTCTTAGGAACGGAACTCCATCATTAAGTGAGGAGAGGCTGTATTATTAAAACATGTATACATACTGTACAGTGGACCCCCGAGTTTCGTAAAAACTTCACTCCTGAAGTCTGCTCAAGTGCCATTACCGAACGAATTTACTCCCTTAAGGAAAAATTTCACGTAGGTTAGTCTATTTCAGACCCCCAAAAATACACTTCCACAAGAACTTACAAAATTATACTTACATAATTGCACGATTTCCCGGGGTATTCGTTAACCGAGGGTCCACTGTACCAACATTTCTCATCTTAAGTACACCTACCATCCGACTTACGACCTGCGCGACATACGACCACTCAACTTACGGCTGTGCATCTGGCAGCAGGGCTGCCAGACGCACAGTCAGACACAGCAGTATAATGTGATCCTTTATTGACAACGTTTCGCCCACACAAGTAGAGGTAGTAGTAGTAGTTAAACATGTGAATAAATGGTATAAAATACCGACACATTGGAAAAATAAACACATAAGCAGTATAATGTGATCCTTTAGTGACAACGTTTTGCCCATGCAGTGGGCTTTATTGAGTCACAAACAAATCTACCTGGATAAAAGATACATGAGTATTTATAGGATTTAGTCAGGTGGAGAATGCTGGGTCAGGTAGAGAATGCTGCATGTGACAATCTTCAGAGTAGGGTGATGGAGTCTTAAACCTTGGGTAGCTTTAAAAAGAGATTGGACAAGTACAGTATATGGGTAGACCTTCTGCAGTGTTCCATTCTTAAGTTCTTATGTGGGATAGCGATGAAGAAGTTTCTTACCAATAGGTTCAGCTATGTTGTAGAAGCCATTGTTCTGGTTGAAGTTGTTGGACATGCAGATAAGTGATGATTCCAGGATTCTTCGGTATTGAATGTTGTCTTCTCTGGCGATGAGTCTTGCATTTCTGTAGTTGATTAAATGGTTGTGTGAATTTCGGTGTTGGACACAGGCATTCCTTGAGTCGTCAGATCTGCCTGCGTACTGGTGTTCTGAAATACGTGTTTGGAAGTCTCTGGATGTTTCGCCGACGTATAATTTGCTGCAGTCATTACAAGGGATTGTGTATACCCCTGCAGTGGATTGAAGCTTGTCCTGTCTGTTACTGGTAATGTCCTTGATGGTGGTGGATGTGGAGGTGGATACTCGGAATGAAGTATTGGAAAAAATGTTGGAAACGTGTTTGGCAATGGAGTTGGTGGGGAGGACTATGTATTTCTTCTCGGCAGTGTCTTCTCTGGGTGTGTTGAAGATGTTTAGTGCCCGTCGTCTGCAGTCTCTAATGAAGTGACGAGGATAGTGAAGTTTAGAAAAAACTTGTTCAATAAGGGAGCATTCTTCCTCAAGGAACTCACTGCTGCACATTCTGAGTGCGCGCAGGAAAAAGCCTATAATTACACCACGTTTAGTTTTGGTGTCGTGGTGAGAGTAGAAGTGGAGAAGATCGTGTTGGTTGGTAGGTTTTCGATAGACTTTAAAACGAAGTTCATGGTCAGCTTTGCAGAGAAGAACATCAAGGAAAGGAAGAGTGTTGTCGACTTCTTCTTCTAGTGTGAACTGGATTGATGGCTCGACCTGGTTTAGCTTGTGTTGGAGAGCTTGAACGTTGAAGCGTCTGGGAGTTATGATGAGAATGTCATTAGCATAACGGAGCCAGGTGACAGAAGAGGGAATAATAGTGGAAAATCACTTGGCTTCCAGATGTTCCATATATAGGTTCGCAAGGACGGCACTAAGTGGCGATCCCATGGGTAGTCCAAAAGTTTGCTGAAAAAATTGATTTTCGAAAGAGAAACATGTAAAGCCCACACATAGTTCAACAAGGTCAATGAAATCGACCTACTACACAAGCTATCGATCTCTTGCACAGGAAAATTGGCGACTCGCTTGATCTTCCTCTTCCAGCCAGCGATTTCATCGACCTTGTTGAACTATGTGTGGGCTTTACATGTTTTCTTTCGAAAATCAACTCTTTCAGCAAACATTTGCCCAACCTATTTTTTATGCTACCCAAGCCATAGCTTTTGTAACCTTTCTTTCTCATGTACCAGCTGATTTTTCCACCACATGTATAACTACTACTACTATTCAGTACGTCGGCAGTTTTCTAAGGTTCGACTTTCGTCCATTTTGACTTACGACCGGTTGGTCGGAACCAAGCTCGGTCGTAAGTCGGATTGTACCTGTACTACAGTATTTCAATAGTTAACAGAGAGAGGTGACCTAGCATCTGCAAAGTGGTACTTTGAAAACTACTGATTCCTTATTTCTCACAGTAATCAACAATTGAGCTGTTCTGATTTTTCAGAAAAAGGCTTTTGAATTAGTAATCCTGGAGGGTTAATAACCCAAGAAAGACAAGCTGTAGTTTATTTCCATTAGAGTCCATTTTTGACCTTCCTAGGATGCAACCCACTACAGCTGACTCACTATTTACTGATAGGTGAACAGGGATAACAGGTGTTAGGCAATGTGCCCACATGTTTTTCCTTTCATGGAAGCCAGGTTGTGAGCTGAATGCGCTTCCACTGGGCTACAAGGTCCCTACTAACTGATAATTTTAGTCAAGTTACAGTATTTTCCCATAAGGTTAGAGGTGCATTTAAAATTATCATATACGTAGTTTCACCTGTTGTTTTTGGGCTATTGTCATTTTTTTGACCATTGGAGCATTGTGCAATTTTTGCCCTGAAGGTGTGGGGATGTTGCAGCTTGGATGGTCATCTCATCTGTCATGTCAACATGTTTGAGAAGACAGTAATTGGAAGAGTGACAGTGAAAGCGTTTCTTCATTTTTTGGGATTACCCTCCCTCAATGGGAGGGTAACCCCAATGAGGGAGGGAGGTAGGGAGGGTCGGTCAAGCTCAGGATAAACAGAGTTATCTACTCATAACTAACTTCATAAACAATAATAATCCCAGGATAAACAATAATAACCCCCAGGATAAATAATAATAACCCCAGGATAAGCAATGTTATCTACTCATAACTAACTCTTTATAAACAATAATTGGCTCACCCAAAGATTCGTTTCACCCGGAAAATAATACACTAAAGTTTAAGGTCTTGTATACAGTCAACCCCCGGTTCTCGTCGGTAATCCATTCCAGAGGGCCCGTCGACCACTGGGGTGTACTTATATTATTATACATTTTATGAAGTAGATATTACAAGATGGCCAATAATATGCCTAGGTATGCCTAGGCTTTTCAGGCAGTCTTATGATAGGTCTTACTCAATAGTGACAATGATTATACTGATACATGTATTAAGGTTAGGTCATTGTAGTGATTAATTAGGTTTACAAAATTGAGGTACTGAAATTCAAACATTTAAGAATTTAACAATTAGTTTATATATTAATGGTAAAGGTGATGTATTGGCATAATACCGTTTCTATATTGGAGTGTCTTAGGCAAACTTATGACTAGCTTAAGAATTATGAAGCAATAGTTGTAATTAGAATTTTGGTTAGTCATGTGCAAATTAAGGGGAATCACAGATTTCAATAAGTGTATTTTGCTATGGATAAGTGCAAGATAACCTCACCTTGGTGGCCGAGTTGGGTGGCAGCTTAGTCTCGTCTAGCTGGTCTACTGTTTGTGGCTGTCTTGGTGGGTGTAATTACAGGAATTCTCAGCTGTCGTATCTGAGCGCCTCTGCAAAGACAGTGATTATGTATGAGTGTGGTGAAAGTGTTGAATGATGATGAAAGTATTTTCTTTTTGGGGATTTTCTTTCTTTTTGGGTCACCCTGCCTCGGTGGGAGACGGCCGACTTGTTGAAAAAAAAAGAAAAAAAAAGTGCAAGATAAAGTAGTTTTCATGTGGTTAGCTACCGGTTGGGTGCGTAAGTGAGATAAGATGTTTTTTAACGGTGCTTTTGAAAATGGAGGTTGTATCTGCAGTTCTAGAGTTATCAGGCAGGGAGTTCCAGATTTTAGGCCCTTTTATGCGTATTGAATTTTTGTATAGATTTAGTCGGACACGGGGAATGTCAAAGAGATGTTTGTGTCTGGTATTATGTCTATGGGTCCTGTCAAAACTGTCAAGAAAGTGTTTTAGCTCAGGGTTAAAGTTGGAATTTATGGTTCTATAAATGTAGATAGCAGAGTAGTAAGTATGGATGTTCTGAACAGTGAGTAGGTTTAGGTCTTTGAAGAGTGGGGGGGGGGGGGGTGCTGCCTAGCATTGGATTGCGTGATAATTCTTATTGCGGCTTTTTGTTGGGTTATTATTGGCTTTAGGTGGGTAATTGCTGTTGATCCCCATGCACAAATGGCATATGTGAGGTAGGGATAGATGAGTGAATAGTATAGTGTGAGTAGGGCTGATTGTGGTACATAATACCATATCTTAGAGAGGATCCCCACAGTAATATAGTACAATAACATGTCACTTACATTTATTGAATGCTACACTCCCTGCATGAATGTTACACTCCCTGCATGCCTGCTACACTCCCTGCATGCCTGCTACACTCCCTGCATGCCTGCTACACTCCCTGCATGCCTGCTACACTCCCTACATGCCTGCTACACTCCCTGCATGCCTGTTACACTCCCTGCATGAATGCTACACTCCCTGCATGAATGCTACACTCCCTGCATGCCTGCTACACTCCCTGCATGAATGCTACACTCCCTGCATTAATGCTACACTCCCTGCATGAATGCTACACTCCCTGCATGCCTGCTACACTCCCTGCATGCCTGCTACACTCCCTGCATGCCTGCTATACTCCCTGCATGAATGCTACACTCCCTGCATGAATGCTACACTCCCTGCATGAATGCTACACTCCCTGCATGCCTGCTACACTCCCTGCATGCCTGCTACACTCCCTGCATGAATGCTACACTCCCTGCATGAATGCTACACTCCCTGCATGAATGCTACACTCCCTGCATGCCTGCTACACTCCCTGCATGAATGCTACACTCCCTGCATGCCTGCTACACTCCCTGCATGCCTGCTACACTCCCTGCATGAATGCTACACTCCCTGCATGAATGCTACACTCCCTGCATGAATGCTACACTCCCTGCATGAATGCTACACTCCCTGCATGAATGCTACACTCCCTGCATGAATGCTACACTCCCTGCATGAATGCTACACTCCCTGCATGAATGCTACACTCCCTCCATGAATGCTATGAATGCGATGGTAGAATAGGCTTTACCATACAGCCTGGCCAGCTCAGTGATACGCACTCCACTTTCATATTTTGTTATTATCTCCTTCTTCAGTTCTACTGTATTTCTGAGCCTCTTTACCACAGGGCTGGCACTAGGAGTTTTCTTTGGACCTATGGTAGCTTATTTAGCAGTTGCAAGCACTAAAAACAGTGGAATAATGACAATATACTGGTATGAATGCATGGGTGGAGTGGGTGGTGGTCGCTCTCGCTTGTAAACAATAGCACACTGACGCTCCCTGGAGTGTCCGCACAGCTGGGCCACGCGTATGTGTCCGGGAAGAATATCGTAAACCGAGTAGATCAGAGCTGGAACAAATTCAGAGATAGTTTACGGCTCACATTGAGCCATTGAAACATCTAAATTATTGGGAACGCCTTCAAGTCTTGAACATGTACTCATTGGAGCAGAGGAGAGAGAGATACATGATAATATATACTTGGAAAGTACTTGAGGGCCTGGTCCCAAATCTGCACACTGCCATAACAACATACTGGAGTGAGAGATAGGGGAGGAAGTGTAAAATAAACCCAGTGAGGAGCAGGGGTGCGGTGGGGACAATACGGGAGCACTGTATTAACATCCGGGGTCCCAGACTATTCAACATCTTACCAGAAGATATCCGAAACACGGCTGGAACCAGTGTAGAAGCCTTCAAGAGGAAACTGGACAAGTATCTTCATCGGGTGCCAGATCAACCAGGCTGTGATGGATATGTGGGGCAGCGGGCCTCCAGCAGCAACAGCCTGGTTGACCAGGCAAGCACCAGACGAGCCTGGCCCATGGCGGGGCTCAGAGAGTAGATAAACTCTCGAAACTCTTCAAAGGTATATCATAAACGGAGTCAATATTTTGACGTAAAAATGTATCGCTAACCGATTTTATCGGTATCCGACGCCATCACTAACCGAGGGTCCACTGTACAAATACAAATACAATTTTATTTCTTTGCTCGTGTACATGGGTTTACATTACAATCATAAATTGAGGTGCAAGGAGAACCTCTGGCATGCCATGGCATTAGGGGCAGCTTAATCTAATGGCTTATAGACTATGAACATAATATTGTAGTAATTAAGTTCGTTCAAATTATGATATGAGGATAATACATTGTTCATTACAAAATGATGATAGACATTGTAACTAGTGTTTAGTAGGATGGAACATAATAGTAAAAATTAAAATATCTTAATGAAAATAACATTGAGCATTTTGAGAGTAATTTACAGCTTGAGTATTTAGTTTAGGGTGATTAGGTGGAAATAATTGTAAAAATTGAATTTATTTTATAGGAAAATAACTTTGAGCTTTTTTGAAGGCAATTTACAGTATGAGTACAGTGGTACCTCGAGTTACGATATTTTTTCGTTTGAGAATGCTGTTCAAGTGCCGTTACCAAACGAATTTATCCCCATAAGGAATAATGTAAAATTGACTAGTCCTTTTACACCCCCAAAAATATACTTACAAAAGCATTTAAAAAAATAAACTTACATAAAAGGGCGATTTTGGGGACCATCGTAACTCGAGGTACCACTGTATTTAGTTTAGGGTGAGTAGGTGGTTTTTGAGAAGAGTCTTAAATTGATTTTCAGACAAGGTTATTTTAGCATTTCCTGGTAATGAATTCCAGATTCTGGGGCCCTTTATGTGTATAGAATTCTTACATAGGTTGCTGTGGACACAGTGTACATCAAAAAGTGATCTGTACCTTGTGTTATGGTCATGGGTCCTATTAAAGTTGGTGAGGAGAATTTTGAGCGGAGGGTTTATATTAGAATGTAGAGTTCCATGTATGTAGTAGGCACAAGAATAAGTGTGAATGTTCTTTATGGTGAGTAGTTTTAGGCTTTTGAATATTGGTGGAGTATGCTGTCTAGAGTGGGAATTTGTTATCATTCTGACTGCAGCCTTTTGCTGGGTTATGAGTGGTCTAAGGTGATTTAAGGGAGGGGCAAGCCTTTTTCAAGAGATTAGGAAAGGAAGATTGAAAAATTTTGGAAAAAAATGTTTTCTTATCAAAAAATAGTGCATTCTGGCAACATTTTGGTGTAATCAACTTGTTTATATCATATTTCCTAGTATGTTTTTTTCCTTAAATGTATTTTTTTGTTCTTGCTATGATAAATAATACATATTGCCAATTAGTGTTTTTTTTTTTAGTTTTATCTCTGCAAAAATTAATTTTTTTATGATTATTTCATTAAAAAAACTCTACATAGCAACATCTCTGATGCCTCCATTCAAGTGCAGGGACTCATGCCACCTCAGTGGCCTCTGGGGTCTCAACAAGTGCTGATGCATGCAACTCGCTGAGATTTAGCGCGCCATATCCATAGAGTTTCACAGAAAAAATATATTAATAACTCAGAAATAAGTTATTGACATTGTTTGTAATGCTTTGCGAAACGTATTAATAGGATTGTCATGATTTTTCACACGTTATTGAGTAATGATGGCTCTACAACCACCCATGAAGGATTTCAAATTTACCAATGCTTTCTAAAATCTTTGAAAAATTAATTCATAAACAGATCTATTCCTTCCTCGTTTCACACAATGTACTAAACCCCTGTCAATTTGGATTCAGGACTAACAAGAGCACAAACGATGCTATAATACACATGTTAGAGTTAATATACACCGCACTTGAGAAGAAAGAAGTTCCGCTGGGAATCTTTATAGACCTACGCAAAGCATTTGATACAGTCGACCATGATTTATTGCTCACAAAATTAGCGCACTATGGTATTAGGGGGCACCCCCTCAATTACCTAAAGTCGTACCTTAGCAACAGAAGCCAGTATGTGTACACAAATGGAGTGAAATCTTCCACACGACAAATTACAGTCGGTGTCCCTCAAGGTAGTGTCCTGGGGCCACTCTTATTTCTCATTTACATAAACGACCTACCGAATGCATCACAACTACTCAAACCCATTTTATTTGCAGATGACACAACATATGTCTTCTCTCACCCAAATCCAGTCATACTAGCCAACACAGTTAATGCCGAATTACAGAAAATAACAACATGGATGATGACAAATAAACTTACTCTCAATACTGACAAGACCTACTTCATACAGTTTGGAAACAAAGCTACAAATGTTCCACTTAACATAACACTAAATGGTGCACCCATCACAAGACTCAAAGAGGGAAAATTCCTAGGAATCCACCTTGACAGTAGTCTTAAATTCCAAACTCATATACAACAAATTTCCAAGAAAATCTCAAAGACAGTAGATATATTATCAAAGATACGCTATCATGTGCCACAACCAGCTCTCATTGCACTATATCATTCTCTTATCTACCCTTATCTCACCTATGGAATCAGTGCATGGGGCTCAACAACATTAAATCACCTTAGACCACTCATAACCCAGCAAAAGGCTGCAATCAGGATGATAACAAATTCCCACTCTAGACAACATACTCCACCTATATTCAGAACATTAAAACTACTCACCGTAAAAAATATTCATACCTATTCATGTGCCATCTACATACATAAAACTCTACATGCTAATATCAACCCTCCGCTCAAAATTCTCCTCAACAACTTTAATAGGTCCCACGACCATGACACAAGACACAGATCACTATTTGACATACCCCGAGTCCATACTAACCAATGTAAAAATTCTATGCACATAAAGGGCCCCAGAATCTGGAATTCATTACCAGTAAATATTTAGTTAACCTTGTCCGAAAATCAATTCAAGACTCTTCTCAAAAATCACCTACTCACACTATACTAAATACTCATACTGTAACAAACTTTCAAACCCAGTGTTATTTTACTTAAGATAATCTCAATTTATATGTCATCCTCCTTAACACTTGTTCAATATCATATCATCATATTGTTCAGTTCTCTCACCAATTATTGCAACACTTTTTAACAAATCCATTGAATCCTCTACCTTCCCATCAATACTCAAAATAGCGAGGGTCACCCCAATACATAAGGGAGGAGATCAAGCAGACCTGAATAACTACAGGCCGATATCTAACTTACCCCTTCTCTCCAAAATCTTTGAAAAATTAATTCATAGACAAATATATTCCTACCTCACCTCCAACAACGTACTCAACCACTGTCAATTTGGATTCAGGCCTAATAAAAATACAAATGATGCCATTATACACATGTTAGAAATAATTTACACCGCCCTTGAGAAAAAAGAAATCCCAGTGGGAATCTTCATTGATTTACGTAAAGCTTTTGATACAGTTGACCATGATCTGTTACACTTAAAATTATCGCACTATGGTATAAGAGGACACTCCTTAAACTACCTAAAATCATACCTTAGCAACAGAAACCAATATGTGTACACAAATGGAGCTAGCTCCACCGCGCAAACTATTACCGTAGGGGTCCCACAGGGAAGTGTTCTTGGCCCACTACTCTTTCTCATTTACATTAACGACCTACCAAATGCATCTCAACTACTCAAACCCATACTTTTTGCAGATGACACTACATACGTTATCTCTCACCCAAGCCCAGACACACTAGCCAACACTGCAAATACTGAATTGCAGAAAATATCTACCTGGATGATGACCAACAAACTTACTCTCAATATTGATAAAACCTATTTTATCCAGTTTGGGAACAGAGCTGCAAATGCACCACTTAACATAATGATAAATGGGTCCCCTATCGCAAAACTCACAGAGGGAAAATTCTTAGGAATACATCTTGACAGTGGCCTCAAATTTCAGACACACATACAACAAATCTCCAAGAAAGTCTCAAAGACCGTGGGAATACTATCCAAGATACGGTACTATGTTCCACAACCAGCTCTCCTTACCCTATATCACTCACTCATTTACCCCTACCTCACCTATGGAATCTGCGCATGGGGCTCTACATCAATAACTCATCTCAGACCACTAATAACACAACAAAAGGCAGCAGTTAGAATGATAACAAATTCTCACTCCAGGCAACATACTCCACCAATATTCAAAAACCTAAACTTACTCACCATACAAGACATCCATACTTTTTACTGTGCCTATTACATACATAGAACACTCTATGCAGATATTAACCCACCACTCAAACTTCTCCTTACTAATTTTAACAGGACACATGACCATAACACTAGACACAGATCACTCCTCGATGTTCCCCGTGTCCACCTAACACTATGTAAAAACTCAATGCACATAAAAGGCACGAAAATTTGGAATTCATTACCTGTCATTGCCAAAGAAACCCTACCTGTACCCCAATTCAAAACGATGCTAAAAACCACCTTCTCACCCAAAGATAATTGCTCCATATCAACCATTCCCAGCAAAGTAGAATAATCACTTAACGTAAAACCTGACTTTAAAGTCAATGTAATGTATGAATGAACGAATGAATGAATGTAAAACCTGTTATGAATAGTACTTACTTAGCTAATTATTCCCACAACACTTATATTATAATGACCACGTAAACTAACTGCAATGCAATTAATTGTTTTAAATTGTTATCTCACTCAATTAGTTGCATTGCTGCAATAAATTGCTACAATTAATTGATATGTTCAACTTATATTCAAACTTTAAAACTTAGATATGCAACTTTACTTATTTTATAAATTACCAACCACAACTTTTTATTATTTTATTATTATTATTGCTTTAATTTGTTTAATCTGTTTTAATTAATTTTATAATGAAGACAAAAGTACAAAACTATGTTCAAATTTCATAGCTTAAATACTCACCTTTACTCATTGTATACTATCTACAAAAATTCTTACAATCTAGTTTTAAGTTAATTTTAAGTCTGCCCAAAATGCCCTGCATACTAGGGGCTTTTGGCATGTACACCTCATGTAATCTCAATAACCAAATGTAATTCTTTGTATCATGTCCAAATAAAAATTATTATTATTATTATTATTATTATTATTATTAAATAGAAATAAAATATATAACTAGAAGAAACTCAATAAATTTTCTAGTATTGTTATTATACTAGTATAGCATCAACATACTGTAAATTGAATTAAAATATACAACTAGACTAAACTCAACCAATTTCTCTTGTATTGTCTTTTTATTGTATGTATAATCAGATTGAAATTTTAAATAATACAGAACTAGAATAAACTCAATCAATTTCTCTAGCATTAAGTCTTTAGTGAATAAGTCTTTAGAATAAGCTGCCCCTAATGCCAAGGCATGCCAGTGGCTCTCCCTGCATTACAGTTTTATAATTGTAACTACCAATAACAATGTACACTTGTAACATGCATTGAAATAAAAATTATTATTATTATTATTATTATTATTATTATTATTATTGATTTTTTTCCCACAAAATAAAGGCAAAAACAAAATCACTAACTTCAATATTTTTTATAATGGAATCTACTGACATTTTTGCTAAAATGGATTGGATCAACATTTATATAGCCTTTATCTTTCATCTGATCTTTCATCTGATGTTAACTAGAGCATTGTACATCTTCCCAATTTTGTAGAAATTTACAGGTTTTGTGACCCCTAAAATTTGGCACATTTTATTTTTTTCTATCTAACCTAAAGGCAAAAAATCACAACAAAGACAGTGTATACGTTTTTAAAAGCTGTATAAATAACTGTAAAAAATCTCATTGAAATTTGACCAAAATAAAGAAAAAAAATGTGAATTCATTGCCCCTCCCTTAATGTTGTTGATCCCCACGCACAGATTCCATACGTGAGATATGGGTAAATGAGCGAGTGATATAGTGCAAGGAGAGCTGATTGAGGCACATAGTAGCGTATCTTAGATAATATGCCTACTGTCTTAGAGATTTTCTTGGAAATTTGTTGTATGTGTGTTTGGAATTTAAGGCTACTGTCAATGTGGATTCCTAGGAATTTTCCCTCTGAGTCTTGTGATGGGTGAACCGTTGAGTGTTATGTTAAGTGGAACATTTGTAACTGTTTCCAAACTGTATAAAGTAGGTCTTATCAGTATTTAGAGTAAGTTTATTAGTCGTCATCCATGTCGATATTTTCTGTAATTCTGCATTAACAGTATTGGCCAGTATGACTGGATTTGGGTGAGAGAAGACATATGTTGTGTCATCCGCAAATAATATGGGTTTGAGTAGTTGTGATGCATTAGGTAGGTCATTGATGTAAATGAGGAATAAGAGTGGACCCAGTACACTTCCTTGAGGGACTCTTGACTGTAATTTGCTGTGTGGAAGAGTTCGCTCCATTTGTGTACACGTATTGGCTTCTGTTACTGAGGTATGACTTTATGTAGTTGAGCGAGTGCAATCTTATACCATAGTGTGCTAGTTTTGTAAGCAGTAAATCACGATCGACTGTATCAAAAGCTTTGCGTAGATCAATGAAGATTCCCAGTGGAACTTCTTTCTTCTCAAGTGCGGTATATATTAACTCTAGCATGTGTATAATGGCATAATTTGTGCTTTTGTTGGTCCTGAATCCAAACTGACTGGGGTTGAGTACGTTGTGTGAGATGAGGTAGGAATAGATCTGTCTATGAATTAATTTTTCAAAGATTTTAGAGAGCAGTGGTAAATTGGATATTGGTCTATAATTATTCAAGTTTGTTTGATCACCTCCTTTATGGATCGGGGTGACCCTTGCTATTTTGAGAATTGATGGGAATGTGGAGGTTTCAATGGATTTATTGAATAGTGTTGCAATAATTGATGACAGTACCTGTGAAGCTTTTTTGTACATAAAAGGTGGTAAGCTATTTATGTCTCCTGCCTTGTTTTTAAGGGTGTTGATTATGAGCAAGACTTCTATTGGATTGGTAGGAGCTAGGAATAGCGTATTAGGGTAGTTGTTGGTGAGGTAGTCTGTTGGATGTGTGTTCGAGCTTGGGATTTTACTTGCTAGATTCTTTCCTATGGTGGAGAAGAAAACATTAAGTCTGTTTGCTGTCTCAGTTGGTGAGAGTAGGGGTTCGTCTGTTTTTGACAATTTGATGGTATTGTTCTTGGATATCTTTTTATTTCCTAGAATTGCTGATTGGGTTTTCCAGGTCTTTTTCATATCACCTTTTATGTTATGTAATCTGTTTTATTTTTTTTTTATTAACACATCGGCCGATTCCCACCAAGGCAGGGTGGCCCGAAAAAGAAAAACTTTCATCATCATTCACTCCATCACTGTCTTGCCAGAAGGGTGCTTTACACTACAGTTATAAAACTGCAACATTAACACCCCTCCTTCAGAGTGCCGGCACTGTACTTCCCATCTCCAGAACTCAAGTCCGGCCTGCCGGTTTCCCTGAATCCCTTCATAAATGTTACTTTGCTCACACTCCAACAGCACGTCAAGTATTAAAAACCATATGCCTCCATTCACTCCTATCAAATACGCTCACACATGCTTGCTGGAAGTCCAAGCCCCTCGCACACAAAACTTCCTTTACCCCTCCCTCCAACCTTTCCTAGGCCGACCCTACCCCGCCTTCCCTCCACTACAGATTTATACACTCTCGAAGTCACTCTGTCTCGTTCCATTCTCTCTACATGTCCAAACCACCTCAACAACCCCTCCTCAGCTCTCTGAACAATCGTTTGGTAATCCCGCACCTCCTCCTAATTTCCAAACTCCGAATTCTCTGCATTATATTCACACCACACATTGACCTCAGACATGACATCTCCACTGCCTCCAGCCTTCTCCTCGTTGCAACATTCATCACCCATGCTTCACACCCATATAAGAGCGTTGGTATAACTATACTCTCATACATTCCCCTCTTTACTTCCATAGACAAGGTTCTTTGTCTCCACAGACTCCGAAGTGCTCCACTCACCCTTTTCCCCTCATCAATTCTATGATTCACCTCATCCTTCATAGACCCATCCGCCGACATGTCCACTCCCAAATATCTGAATACATTCACCTCCTCCATACTCTCTCCCTCCAATCTGATATCCAATCTTTCGTCACCTATTCTTTTGTTATCCTCATCACCTTACTCTTTCCTATATTCACTTTCAATTTTCTTCTTTTACACACCCTACCAAATTCATCCACCAACCTCTGCAGCTTCTCTTCAGAATCTCCCAAAAGCACAGTGTCATCAGCAAAAAGCAACTGTGACAACTCCCACTTTGTATTTGCTTCTTTATCTTTTAGCCCAACACCTCTTGCCAAGACCTCGCATTCACTTCTCTTACAACCCCATCTATAAATATATTGAACAACCACGGTGACATCACACATCCTTGTCTAAGGCCCACTTTTACTGGGAAATAGTCCCTTCCCTCCTACACACTCTAACCTGAGCCTCACTATCCTCATAAAAACTCTTCACTGCTTTCAGTAACCTTCCTCCTATTCCATACACCTGCAACATCTGCCACATTGCCCCCTATCTACCCTATCATACGCCTTTTCCAAATCCATAAATGCCACAAAACATCTTTACCCTTATCCAAATACTGTTCACCTATATGTTTCACTGTAAACACTTGGTCTACACACCCCCTACCTTTCCTAAAGCCCCTTGTTCATCTGCTATCCTGCTTTCTGTTTTACTCTTAATTCTTTCAATAATAACTCTACCATACACTTTACCAGGTACACTCAACAGACTTATTCCCCTATAATTTTTGCACTCTCTTTTGTCCCCTTTGCCTTTATACAAAGGAACAATACACGCTCTCTGCCAATCCTAGGTACCTTACCCTCTTCCATACATTTATTAAATAATAGCACCAACCACTCCAAAATTATATCCCCACCTGCTTTTAACATTTCTATCTTTATCCCATCAATCCCAGCTGCCTTACCCCTTTCATTCTACCCACTGCCTCACGAACTTCCCCTACACCCACAACTGGCTCTTCCACACTCCTACAAGATGTTATTCCTCCTTGCCCTACACACGAAATCACAGCTTCCCTGTCTTCATCAACATTTAACAAATCCTCAAAATATTCTCTCCATCTTCCCGATACCTCTAACTCTCCATTTAATAACTCTCCTCTCCTATTTTTAACTGTCAAATCCATTTGTTCTCTAGGCTTCCTCAACTTATTAATCTCATTCCAAAACTTTTTCTTATTTTCAACAAAATTTGCTGATAACATCTCACCCACTCTCTCATCTGCTCTCTTTTACATTGCTTCACCACTCTTTTAACCTCTCTTTTCTCTCCATATACTCTTCCCTCCTTGCATCACTTCTACTTTGTAAAAACCTCTCATATGCTAACTTTTTCTCCCTTACTACTCTCTTTACATCATCATTCCACCAATCGCTCCTCTTCCCTCCTGCACCCACTCGCCTGTAACCACAAACTTCTGCTGAACACTCTAACACTACATTTTTAAATCTACCCCATACATTTTCGACCCCATTGCCTACACTCTCACTAGCCCATCTATCCTCCAATAGTTGTTTATATCTTACCCTAACTGCCTCCTCTTTTAGTTTATAAACCTTCACCTCTCTTTTACTTACTGATTCTATTTTCCTTGTATCCCATCTACCTTTTACTCCCACTGTAGCTATAACTAAAAAGTGATCTGATATATCTGTAGCCCCTCTATAAACATGTACATCCTGAAGTCTACTCAACAGTCTTTTATCTACCAATACATAGTCCAACAAACTACTGTCATTACGCCCTACATCATATCTTGTATACTTATTTATCCTCTTTTTCTTAAAATATGTATTACCTATAACTAAACCCCTTTCTATACAAAGTTCAATCAAGGGCTCCCATTATCATTTACACCTGGCACCCCAAACTTACCTACTACACCCTCTCTGCATGTTTCTCCCACTTTAGCATTTAGGTCCCCTACCACAATTACTCTCTCATTTGGTTCAAAAGTTCCTATACATTCGCTTAACATCTCCCAAAATCTCTCTCTCTCTACACTCCTCTCTTCTCCAGGTGCATACACGCTTATTATGACCCACTTTTCGCATCCGACCCTTATTTTAATCCACATAATCCTTGAATTTACACATTTATATTCCCTCTTTTCCTTCCATAACTGATCCTTCAACATTATTGCTACCCCTTCCTTAGCTCTAACTCTCTCAGATACTCCTGACTTAATCCCATTTATTTCTCCCCACTGAAACTCGCCTACCCCCTTCAGCTTTGTTTCGCTTAGGGCCAGGACATCCAACTTCTTTTCATTCATAACATCGGCAATCATCTCTTTCTTATCATCCGCACTACATCCACGCACATTCAGACAACCCAATTTTATAAAGTTTTTCTTCTTCTCGTTTTTAGTAGATTTGTACAGGAGAAGGGGTTACTAGCCCATTGCTCCCGGCATCTTAGTCGCCTCATACGACACGCATGGCTTACGGAGGAAAGATTCTTTTCCACTTCCCCATGGACAATAGAGAAAATAAAAAGAACAAGAGCTATTAAGAAAAAGAAGAAAAACCTAGATGTGTGTATGTATATATATGCATGTGTATGCCAGTGTAGTGTGACCTAAAGTGTAAGTAGAAGTAGCTAGATATACCTGTTATCCAGCGTGTTTATGAGACAGAAAAAAGACACCAGCAATCCTACCATCATGTAAAACAGTTTCAGGTTTCTGTTTCACAGTCACCTGGCAGGACGGTAGTACCTCCCTGGGTGGTTGCTGTCTACCAACCTGTAATCTGTTCTCATAATATAATTTTTTTGACCTTCTTATCAGGCTGGTAAGGATTGATGAGTAGCGTTTGGAATGTTCTCTGGTTATTAGACCCCTTCTGTATTGTTTTTCATATTGGTGCCTTTTGTTAATGGATTTAAGGATGCTGGGTGTTAGCCAGGGATTGTTGAGTCTCTTAGCTGTGATCTGTTTAGTTTTTTTAGGGCAATGTTTGTTATAGAGGTGGTGGGTTTTTTTTAAGGAAATTATTGATGCATTCATTAGTATCTGAATATGATTCAATCTCATTATTCCAGTCGATGTCAATCATAGCTGTTATAAAATTATTAACAGCTGACTCGTTATGTAGTCTGAAGGTAACTTTTGAAATATCTTGGGGCAGTCGAATGATAGCTCTAGGCCTTTCATGTTGCAATCAGCATATTATCAGGAGCTTTCAGTGTTGCAGAAATCAGTAGGAATGAGCAGGAAGTTGAGGCAGATTCATCGGGGAAACATCTCTAGAATGTCACATTTCCATCAGTGTCCATTTACCTAAAATTTCATTCCTGACATTGAGTGTTGGATTAAAGGCAGGAGGACACATGTAAAAGTAACCTCGTAAACCTCACACAAAATACACCCAAGCAAGGCAGAGTTTTGGGACAGTCTTTCCGAATGAGTTCATATCATCTGTAGGAAAATCATACATCAAACTTATTGATACATTATATAATAACAAGTATTTAATTTTACAATACGTAAAGTTGTACTGGTAATGGTGCCCCATGTAAGTTGTAGTGGTAGGGGACCCCCATATAAGTTGTAGTGGTAGGGGACCCCCCTATAAGTTGTAGTGGTTGGGGACCCCCCTATAAGTTGTAGTGGTAAGGGACCCCCCTATAAGTTGTAGTGGTTGGGGACCCCCCTATAAGTTGTAGTGGTAAGGGACCCCCCCCTATAAGTTGTAGTGGTAAGGGATCTCCCTATAAGTAGTAGTGGTAGGGGACCCCCCTATAAGTTGTAGTGGTAGGGGACCCCCTATAAGTTGTAGTGGTAGGGGTCCTCCCCTTTAGCTGGCACCAAAGTCCCAATAATTCTTAATCTGCTCCTGTATACATTCAATGCACTCTCCTGGATGCCATTTGTCTCCATTTGCTCCTAACACGCTCACGCACGCTTCCTGGAAGTCCAAGTCCCTCGCTTACAAAACCTCATTTACCCTGGTCCATCACCAGGGCACTGAATGAGCCGAAGTACCTGGTCCATCACCAGGGCACTGAATGAGCCGAAGCACCTGGTCCATCACTAGGGCACTGAATGAGCCGAAGCACATGATCCATCACCAGGGCGTTGAAGGAGCTGAAGCGCATGGTCCATCACCAAGGTATAAAAGGAGCCGAAGCACCTGGTCCATCACCAGGGTATTGAGGAAGCCAAAGCACCTGGTCCATCACCAGGGCACTGAATGAGCCGAAGCACCTGGTCCATCACCAGGGCACTGAGGGAGACAAAGCACCTGGTCCATCACCAGGGCACTGAATAAGCCGAAGCACCTGGTCCATCACCAGGACATTGAAGGAGCAGAATCACCTGGTCCATCACCAGGGAACAATAATTTCCATCAGGGGATCATCAAAAAATAACTCGAAACTTTCCAGTTCACTGGCATTGTTCCCAAGTGGACAAGATGGGCGTATTCCACTTGGACTTTCATCAAACTGATGGGGATTGGGAATAAAATTGTCAGCGTCCTGCCAATCGCAGGTGCGGTCTGCTGGTGGGTACTGGATATTTACAGGTGGTTGTGGGGGTTGTGGAAGTGGAGGTTGTGGTTGTGGGGGTTGGTGGGTGGGTGAGGATGGCCGCTGAGCTGACTCAGCGGCATCGGTGCCAGCATGGTCCACTGCTGGTGCCTCGCGCCTGGCACCACCACCACCACTACCACTACCAGATGCATGCACATTTCTCATTCCAATTGCAACACTATCGTCTTCATTTTCACTATCACTTCCTGTTGTACGCCCATGGGATGTACTCCAAGATGTACTCCTTCCCCTTGGAACAGCATATGGCATGCTGCCAGAGCGCATATACCGTCGTATATACTGACGCTTCACTGGAGAATATTCTGCTCCACTCTCGCTACTGGAACTGTTTTGAAGAGCTTGGAGTTCATATTCACTATCACTATCATCACCATTGCTCACATCAGAGTCTGGGATATGAGTAAATAGCAGTTTCCTCTTTCGTCCTGGAACAATTGAGGGTGAACAAGATGCCACAACACCGGAGGTGGACGGCTGAGGGTCGTCTGGGTTTTCCTCAATATTACCGGTATTATGGTCATTAGTTTCGGTCACAACCTCCTCAAAACCTTGAAACTCATCACCACTGACACTCCCATCGGTGTTAGAACTGTCACTTGGGAACAAAAGTGTTCCAATTCGCCGAGGAGTGAGGAGTTTCTTACCGCCAGGCATGGTGATCAGAGTGTACTAATATGGCGTTCCCACAATGCACCACTGGGTCCCCGATTTTTTTCCTACTGCGTGCACTGACCACGCAGACCCATTCTCTCACCACTAGGCCTACCAGCCATTTCGCGTTTAATTTGAAGGCGCTAGAATTTATGTGTACTAGTACGACCATAACCCCGAAAGGGTTAAATATATGCTTGTACATGCATGTGTAGTGTCACCTAAGTGTAGGTAGAAGTAGCAAGACATACCTGAAATCTTGCATGTTTGTGAGACAGAAACAAGACACCAGCAATCCTACCATCATGTAAAACAGTTACAGGTTTCTGTTTCACACTCACTTGACAGGACGATAGTACCTCCCTGGGCGGTTGCTGTCTACCAACCTACTACCTAGATATTGATTATTGCCTGTTATAATTTGGTATGGTCATTTACTAAGATGATGTTTCAGCCAGTCCTGGACCATTATCAAGTCTCAAAATTAAAATGGTCATAGGTTCATTGTGAACAATTTTAATTTTTTTTATCAACACATCGGCCGTCTCCCACCAAGGCAGGGTGGGCTGAAAAAGAAAATCTTTCACCATTCACTCCATCACTGTCTTGCCAGAGGTGCACTTACACTACAGTTATAAAACTGAAACATTTAACACCCCTCCTTCAGAGGGCAGGCACTGTACTTACCATCTCCAGGACTCAAGTCCAGTCTGCTGGTTTCCTTGAATCCCTTCATAAATGTTACCTTGCTCACACTCCAACAGCACGTCAAGTTCTAAAAACCATTTGCCTCCATTCGCTTCTATCTAACATGCTCACACATGCTTGCTGGAAGTCGAAGCTCCTCTCACAGAAAACCTCCTTTACCCCCTCTCTCCAACCTTTCCTAGGTCGACCCCTACCCCGCCTTCCCTCCACTACAGATTTATACACTCTTAAAGTCATTCTATTTTGTTCCATCCTCTCTACATGTAAGAATTACCTCAACAACCCCTCCTCAGCCCTCTGGATAATAGTTTTGGTAATCCTGCACCTCCTCCTAATTTATTTCCAAACTACAAATTCCTTGCATTATATTCACACCACACATTGCCCTCAGACATGACATCTCCACTGCCTCTAGCCTTCTCCTTGTTGCAACATTCACCACTCATGCTTCACACTCATATAAGAGTGTTGGTATAACTATACTCTCATACATTCCCCTCTTTGCTTCCATGGACAAAGTTCTTTGTCTCCACAGACTAAGTGCACCACTCACCTTTTTCCCTTAATTCTATGATTCACCTCATCTTTCATAGACCCATCTGCTGACACGTCCTCTCCTAAATAGTATCTGAATATATTCACCTCCTTCATACTCTCCCTCCAATCTGATATCCAATCTTTCATTACCTAATTTTTTTGTTATTTTCATCACCTTACTCTTTCCTATATTCACTTTTAATTTTCTTCTTTTACATACCCTACCAAACTCATCTGTCAACCTCTGCAACTTCTCTTCAGAATCTCCCAAAAGCACAGTGTCATCAGCAAAGAGCAACTGTGACAACTCCCACTTTGTGTTTGATTCTTTCTCTTTTAACCCCACACCTCTTGCCAACACCCAAGCGTTCACTTTTCTTACAACTCCATTTATAAATATATTGAACAACCATGGTGACATCACACATCCTTGTCTGAGGCCTACTTTTACTGGGAAATAATCTCCCTCTCTCCTACATACTCTAACCTGTGCCTCACTATCCTCGTAAAAACTCTTCACTGCTTTCAGTAACCTACCTCCTATTCCATACATTTGCAACATCTGCCACACTGTTCCCCTATCCACTCTATCATACGCCTTTTTCAAATCCATAAAAGCCACAAAAACCTCTTTACTCTTATCTATGTATGTACTGTTCACCTATATGTTTCACTGTAAACACTTGGTCTACACACCCCTTACATTTCCTAAAGCCTCCTTGTTCATCTGCTATCTTACTCTCCGTCTTACTCTTAATTCTTTCAATAATAACTCTACCATATACTTTAGCAGGTATATACTCAACAGACTTATTCCTCAATAAGGATTTTATGTGCATTTATCAAGTGCGGTAAAAAAAAAAGGTTAATTCCTAATTGATTATATTTTTTTATTCCACAGGTAACAGTCTGAGAGGAGCATTACATCAGGAAAATGAAGAAAGCTTGTGGTGGGAAATCCAGTAATACAGCTGATACTGGCAAGACCCAGAAAACTCTGCTACATTTTTTTCAACAACAGGCTCAGACTTGCTCCCCCATTGATAAGGTCACTTGCCCTGGGTGTAACCTTCAAGTACCAAAGAGCAAGCTTAATTGGCATCTTGATCACGATTGTAAAAGCAAGAACTGTCAAAAGAAAGTAGGCAGTAAGGAAAAGTCTCGCAAGAATAAGAAACTCTCAAAGACTGATAAAGAAAAGAATACGGTGAAAACAAGAAGACAAACTGCTCTGTCTGACAGTGGAGATGATTCAGATGATGTGTGTGCTTTGTATTGTAAGAAAAATGAAAGCCCAAATGAGAGTGACTATTCTGATGCTTGTTACATATCTCCAGATATGGTGGATACACAACTCACTGAATCAGAAAGTGGAAGTGAACTTGTGCTGGCCCTTCAGTCAGACAGCCTATGCAAAACCTCTTCATCTTATTTCTCTCCTAATTTGAAACATACACAATGTTCCTCAAGAAAGAGGCAGGAGAAAGTGATCAGCTATGAAGTGCCACAGCTTCAGGAGAATGGAGTAGCTATGCTGGAGGCAGACTGGAGTTCTCCTCAAGTAACGCCAGAAAAAGCCAACGAGGCTAATGTTATCGACGTGCCACAGTTGTTGGCATCTCGGCCACTCTCGTGTTCACCTCAGACCAAGTCAGGCAAGGCAGTAAAGGCAATGATGGAAGCAGACTGGCAGTCGCCCTCTCCGGTGACTACGCCAAAGAAAAACGATGACTTAATTGAAAACCAGAATAAAACTAATAAAATATGTCTTGAACAGTACACTGAGGACAGACTCAGAAAGTGAAGATGATTTTCAAACATCATTTGTAATAGGAACACCAAAAAACTTCAAGCGAAGAAACAAATCAAGTTCTACACCTACACTTAAAAAACAAGAGAAGAAATGCCTTGTCTTCTCTCCAGATTCAAACTCTAAAAATCTTGTAGAAAAGACCACTCCAAATAAAATCAAAACTGTTCCGTGTGAGTTATATGAGAAAAATCCAGATGAAACCAAAAATAAATTTGGAAACAGTACTCTTTCATTAACACACAATGGGTCTACTACTGAGAGAGAATCATCACTATCACCTGGAACCTTTGTAAATATGAAAGTACACATAACAGAACTGATGGATACATCTGTAGGCCTTCATATAGGCAAATTAGAGGAAAAGAAATCTGCTCCTTCTAAATTTCAATCTGAAGAATGGAATGATGATGGTAGCAGTTCAGGAAGTGATGACAGTGTAATGTTGTTTAGTCGTGTAGGAAGCCCAGTGCTTGTTACCCCAACAAGGTCTCCAAGTCCACTGCTAATTGATGCTCATATTGAAGAGGGTATAAGCCACATCAGGAATCTTTTTAATACAAGTCCATGTGATACAAATGTAGATCCTTCAATTAACACAAACACGCATTTAAATGCGAATAAAGTTAAAAGTAGCCAAGATGACGTATTTGATTCATTATCTCAACCTTCTTCGCAGAGAAGTAAAAACTTTCGTAGAAGTCCATGGAAAATTGAGCAAGGCTTAAGAAGCACAGGATTGTTACAAAATTCATCCCAGAAATTGTCAGTGACAAAGCGTAGAGAGAGGAAGCCTACTCCATCTCCCTCTGGCTCAACCTCCAACTCACCAGCAAAATTAACTCCATTAAAGAATGCAGATGAAGAGGATCAGCTGAAGAATGATCCTACAAGATATAGACATCAACGAGGATATTATTTAGAGAACTTTCTTAGAATTTTGGATACAGTTCTTTCACAGCCCCAAGATGTCAAACTTTTAAATGATGATGATCTAGATGTCATAAAAACTTTCCAAGGTCTAACATTGCAAGCTCAAAAGCTCTATGTTCGATTATTCCAGAGAAAGATGAAATGGAACAGAGTTAGCAAGGTTGAATACCGAGAGATCTGCGAGAAGGAAGACACTCAGCTCTATGTTAATGAACTCACCTACGCTAATTTTTTACTTCAAGGTAAGATTATTCATGTCTTGCATAACTTGATTGTTTTTTCCTAATAGACTAAATTTATTTCTCATAAAAACAAAATACAGTGGACCCCCGGTTAACGAAAAAACTTCATCCCAGAAGCCTGCTCAAGTGCCATTACCGAACGAATTTACTTCCTTAAGAAATAATGTCACGTAGGTTAGTCTATTTCAGACCCCCAAAAATACACTTCCACAAGCACTTAAAATATTATACTTACATAATTGTACGATTTCCGGGGTGTTCGTTAACCGGGGTCTACTGTACAGCGGTACCCCGAGTTTCATACATAATTCATTCCAGAAGGCTGTTTGAGTGCCGTTACTGAACGAATTTGTTCCCACAAGGAATAATGTAAATTAGATTAGTCTGTTTCAGACCCCCAAAAATACACTTACATAAGAACATAAGAAAGGAGGAACACTGCAGCAGGCCTGTTGGCCCATACTAGGTAGGTCCTTCAAAATCCATCCCACTAACAGAATAATTGCCCAACCTAATTTTCAATTCTACCCAAGAAATAAGCTTTGAAGATTCTATTAACTCAAGTGCGAGTCCCACTCAAATCCAACCCCTCTCACTCATGTATTTATCCAACCTAAATTTGAAACTACCCAAGGTCCTAGCTTCAATGACCCTACTAGGCAGACTGTTCCACTCATCAACTACCCTATTTCCAAACCAATATTTTCCTATATCCTTTCTAAATCTAAACTTATCCAATTTGAATCCATTATTGCGGGTTCTCTCTTGGAGAGATATCCTCAAGACCTTATTTATATCCCCCTTATTAATACCCATCTTCCACTTATATACCTCGATCATGTCTCCCCTCATTCTTCGTCTTACAAGTGAATGTAATTTAAGGGTCTTCAATCTTTCTTCATACGGAAGATTTCTAATGCTATGAATTAACTTTGTCATTCGTCGCTGAATGTTTTCTAACGAATTTATATCCATTCTGTAAAATGGAGACCAGAACTGAGCTGCGTAATCTAGGTGAGGCCTTACTAATGATGTATAAAGCTGTAATATAACCGCTGGACTTCTGTTGCTTACACTTCTTGATATAAATCCCAGTAATCTATTTGCTTTATTTCTTACGCTTAGGCATTGCTGACTTGGTTTGAGGTTGCTGCTTACCATAACCCCAAATCCTTTTCGCATTCTGTACGGCTGAGTTCAACATTATTAAGCTGGTAGGTGCTAGGGTTATGAACATTCCCGAGCTTTAGAACTTTGCATTTATCTACATTGAACTGCATCTGCCATTTTTCTGACCAGGAATTGAGTTTGTCTAAATCCTCCTGAAGTTCCGTGACATCTACGTCTGAATCGATTATCCTACCTATCTTCGTGTCATCAGCGAATTTGCTTATATCACTAGTAATTCCCTCGTCAAGGTCATTTATATATATTATAAACAACAACGGGCCCAAAACCGATCCCTGTGGAACGCCACTTGTTACAGATCCCCACTCAGATTTAACCCCATTAATGCACACCCTCTGCTTCCTATTGGTGAGCCATAACTCGATCCATAAAAACACTTTTCCCCCAATGCCGTGAGCAGCCACTTTCTTTAACAGTCTCTGATGTGGTACTTTATCAAAAGCCTTACTAAAATCCAAATAAACAATATCGAATTCTTTATCATGATCAACTGCCTCAAAAGCCTTACTGAAAAAAGTTAATAAATTAGTTAGGCAGGAACGGACCCTGGTGAATCCATGTTGAGTATCATTAATCAAATTATGCCTATCGAGATGGCTTCTTATGTTATCAGCTATAATCGACTCTAATAATTTGCCTACAATTGATGTTAGACTTATTGAGCGGTAATTTGATGGTAACGACTTGTCCCCTGCTTTAAAAATAGGAATTACATTATCCATCTTCCATGTATCAGACACTACACCTTACAAAAGCACTTACAATAATACACTTACATAATTGTTCGAGTTGGGAGCTGTACGAAACTTGGGGTACCACTGTACTGTAAATGTACTAAATGTAGATAGAGACAATAATATTGCAGTAATTAAATTTAGTACATTCTTGTACACTTTTTTTTTTTTTTACTTTCGACCATCTCCCACTAAGGTAGGCTGGAAATAAATGGTATAAAATACCGACACAATGGAAAAATAAACACATAAGCAGTATAATGTGATCCTTTATTGACAACGTTTCGCCCACGCAGTGGGCTTTATCGAGTCACAGACAGATCTACCTGGAAAATGAGCAACATGGAGATATATATAGGGTACAGTCAGATGGAGAATGCTGGGTCAGGTGGAGAAAGCTGCATGTGAGTCTTAAAAGTAGTGTGATAGTTAAAAACATAGTGTGACTTAAAGGACCTGCAGTGTACCATTCTTGAGTTCTAGGTGGGATAGCGTTGAAGAAGTTTCTTGGCAATAGGTTCAGCTATGTTGTAGAAGCCTTTGTTCTGGTTGAAGTTGTTGGATATACAGATGAGTGATGATTCTAGGATTCTTCGGTATTGCGTGTTGTCTTCTCTGGCGATGAGTCTTGCGTTTCTGTAGTTGATTAAAGGGTTGTGTAAATTTCGGTGTTGAACACAGGCATTTCTTGAGTCGTCAGATCTGCCTGCGTACTGGTGTTCTGAAATGCGTGTTTGTAGGTCTCTGGATGTTTCGCAAACGTATAATTTGCTGCAGCCATTACAAGGGATTGTGTATACCCCTGCCGTGGATTGAAGCTTTTCCTGTCTGTTACTGGTAATGTCCTTAATGGTGGTGGATGTGGAGGTGGATACTGGAATGAGGTCTTAGAAAAAAAGTTGGAAACTTGTTTGGAAATGGAGTTGGTGGGAAGGACTATGTATCTCTTCTCAGCAGTGTCTTCTCTGGGTGTGTTGAAGATGTTTAATGCCCGTCGTCTGCAGTCTCTAATGAAGTGACGAGGATAGTGAAGTTTGGAAAAACTTGTTCAATGAGGGAGCATTCTTCTTCAAGGAACTCACTGCTGCAGATTCTGAGTGCGCGCAGGAAAAAGCCTATAATTACACCACGTTTAATTTTGGTGTCGTGGTGAGAGTAGAGGTGGAGAAGATCGTGTTGATTGGTAGGTTTTCGATAGACTTTAAACGAAGTTCATGGTCAGCTTTGCAGAGAAGAACATCAAGGAAAGGAAGAGTGTTGTCGACTTCTTCTTCTAGTGTAAACTGGATTGATGGCTCAACCTGGTTGAGTTCGTGTTGGAGAGCTTGAACGTTGAAGCGTCTGGGAGTTATGATGAGAATGTCGTCAACATAACGAAGCCAGGTGACAGAAGAGGGAATAATAGTGGAAAATCGCTCGGCTTCCAAATGTTCCATATATGGTTCGCAAGGACGGCACTAAGTGGCGTCCCATGGGTAGTCCAAAAGTTTGCTGAAAGAGTTGGTTTTCGAAAGAGAAACATGTAAAGCCCACACATAGTTCAACAAGGTCGATGAAATCGCTGGCTGGAAGAGGAAGATCAAGCGAGTCGTCAATTTTCCTGCGCAAGAGATCGATAGCTTGTGTAGTAGGTACTTTGGTGAATAGGGATGTTACATCAAGGCTGGAGAGTTTCTTGTTTCTGATGTTGATGTTGCGAATGCGATTGAGAAGGTCACCAGAGTGTTTGAGATGTGCTGGACTGATGGTGCCCAAAAGTTTGGAGAGGTTTTTAGCGAGAATTCCTGAGATTTGGTGGGGAGCACTGCCTATTCCCGAGGATATGGGCCTCAATGGGATACCTGGTTTGTGAGTTTTGGCAGACCGTACATTCTGGCAGGTCTGGGGTTGCTGGGAATGGTGTGTAGAAGTTTCTTTCCTAGTTCTGATTCCCTCAGAATGCGGCGAGTCTTGTGAAGAAATGTTTTGGTGAGGTTGTCCACTTGTCCACAGTGAGTTCCTTGAAGAAGAATGCTCCCTCATTGAACAAGTTTTTTCCAAACTTCACTATCCTCGTCACTTCATTAGAGACTGCAGACGACGGGCATTAAACATCTTCAACACACCCAGAGAAGAGATACATAGTCCTTCCCACCAACTCCATTTCCAAACAAGTTTCCAACATTTTTTCTAAGACCTCATTCCGAGAATCCACCTCCACATCCACCACCATTAAGGACATTACCAGTAACAGACAGGAAAAGCTTCAATCCACGGCAGGGGTATACACAATCCCTTGTAATGGCTGCAGCAAATTATACGTTGGCGAAACATCCAGAGACCTACAAACACGCATTTCAGAACACCAGTACGCAGGCAGATCTGACGACTCAAGAAATGCCTGTGTTCAACACCGAAATTTACACAACCATTTAATCAACTACAGAAACGCAAGACTCATCGCCAGAGAAGACAGCACGCAATACCGAAGAATCCTAGAATCATCACTCATCTGTATATCCAACAACTTCCAACCAGAACAACGGCTTCTACAACATAGCTGAACCTATTGCCAAGAACCTTCTTCAACGCTATCCACCTAGAACTCAAGAATGGTACACTGCAGGTCCTTTAAGTCACACTATGTTTTTAACTATCACCTACTTTTAAGACTCACATGCAGCTTTCTCCACCTGACCCAGCATTCTCCACCTGACTGTACCCTATATATATCTCCATGTTGCTCATTTTCCAGGTAGATCTGTCTGTGACTCGATAAAGCCCACTGCGTGGGCGAAACGTTGTCAATAAAGGATCACATTATACTGCTTATGTGTTTATTTTTCCAAGGTAGGCTGACCTAAACAAGACATCACATTCACATTCATAGATTCATCAGCTGTCTTGCCAAAAGTGTTCAAACATTGTAATTCAAATGACCCCCTGATCTGCAGCATTCCACTTCTCCTTCAGAGTGCATTCACTCTAATACCTACCTAAAGAGTGCATGCACTCTAATACCTACCTTCAGGACTCTAATCCAGCTAGCAACTTTCTCTGAATCTTTGGGGGTGATGGTAAGCAGCAACCTTAAACCAAGACAGCAATGCCTAAGCGTACGTAATAAGGCAAATAGATTACTGGGATGTATATCAAAAGTGTTAGCAACAGAAGTCCAGAGGTTATATTACAACTTTATACATCATTAGTAAGGCCTCACCTAGATTACGAGCTCAGTTCTGGTCCCCATATTACAGAATGGACATAAATTCGTTAGAAAACATTCAGCGTAGAATGACTAAATTAATACATAGCATTAGAAATCTTCCTTACGAAGAAAGATTGAAGACCCTTAAATTACATTCACTTGTAAGACGTAGAATGAGGGAGACATGATCGAGGTACGTATACAAGTGGAAAATGGGTATTAACAAAGGGGATATAAATAAGGTTTTGAGGGTATCTCTCCAAGAGAGAACCCGCAATAATGGATTCAAGTTAGATAAGTTTAGATTTAGAAAGGATATAGGAAGTTATTGGTTTGGAAATAGGGTAGTTGATGAGTGGAACAGTCTGCCTAGTAGGGTTATTGAAGCAAGGACCTTGGGTAGTTTTAAATTTAGGTTGGATAAATTCATGAGTGAGAGGGGTTGGATTTGAGTGGGAATTGCACATGAGTAAATAAAATTATCAAAGCTTATTTCTTGGGTAGCATTGAAAATTAGGTTGAACAAATGTTCTGTTAGTGGGATGGAATGTGAAGGACCTGCCTAGTATGGGCCAACAGGCCTGCTGCAGTGTTCCTCCTTTCTTATGTTCTTATGAATCTTTTCATAGAGGTTTTATTTATCTCACTCTAACAGTAGGTCAGATCCCTTGAACCACTTGTCTTCTCTCTGATCTAATACACTTAAACATGCCTGCTGGATACTCAAGACTCTACCCTTTAAAACCTTCACACATTCCCTCCAACCTTCCTGGGATAACCCCCTAGTTTCTTTCCACTACATTTATACATTCGCATTATAATCCTATTCTGCTTCATCATCTCTAAATGCTCAAGCCACCTCAACAACCCTTGTTCCGTATGTTAAGTAAAAGGACACAAATGCAACTAATGTGACATTTTATTGTGGCAACGTTTCGCTCTCCAGGAGCTTTGTCAAGCCAAAGAGCGAAACGTTGCCACAATAAAATGTCACATTTGTTGCAGTTGTGTCCTTTTACTTAACGTATTGTCGGTAATTCTACCAATATTATTACAACCCTTGTTCCGCCTTCTGACTACCTGAATAAAACATATCACGCCATATTGTAAAGTGACATGAAAATTATAAGAGAGATACTAGTGGATGGACTACTACATCTTCTGTTTAGTACCGTTTCTTCTATAATTACTTGTTACTCCATTGCCACCGACAGAACTGTGTGTACCAGTGCTTTTAGAGCTAGTTATCACTAGTCCTACTTCAGGCGTTGTATTTTAACAACCAGATATCCTGAGAACCTTGGAGCAAACTGGTGGAATTTGTTATGACGACAATAACCTCCACTGATAATTCTAGTCTTTGCCTCTATTAGTATACCCTGGGTTGTTCATTGTTATTTGTTTGTTCTGATGTAGTTGCAGAACTAATATCAGGAATCCAATGAACACAGTTTGCCCTTGTGTAGTACTGTATCTAGTTGAAAACTATGTTCTCAAACTGCTTGTCCAGCTGGTTCTTAAATGGCTGTATTGTCTTCACACTTACAGCTTCATGGAGTATTTTATTTCATTATGTAATAATTCTATTAACAAAACTTTACACACAATTGTGTGCATCTCTTCCTCAAAGTTTCATTCCATTGTTTCACATTACTGACTGCATTTCATATACATACACTGTAGTTCTTCCTGTCTGAATGTATCAAAAACCAAATACAGTGGACCCTCGGTTTTCGTTCACCTCCAAACTCGAACAATTATGTAAGTGTATTTTCGTAAGTGCTTTTGTAATTGTATTTTTGGGGGTCTGAAATGTCTAATCTAATTTACATTTGTCCTTATGGGAACAAATTCGTTTGGTAACGGCACTCAAACAGCATTCTGGAAAGAATTTTCAACGAAAACCGAGGGTCCACTGTACTAAGATCCATTGATAAGAAACATGAATATGAAAAGCAATATAGACAGGGCTTAATAAACAAAGATATTATTAAACACTATGCATCAGTCCTCACCAAACTAATAAGAAAGGCTAAGCAATTGTACTACTACAATAAATTCACTGAAACAAGAGATATAAAAAAGACCTGGAAGACACTCATTTTCTGGGCATCCTCAAACTGAAAAAAACTAGGGATATTGTAGATCACAATTGCTGTGATCTACTGTATCAACAAATTTCCTTAGGTCGATAAAGAGTCCTAATGGATATTCATTTTTTTCAGTGCTGTGTAAAGCATGTCTAGCATTTTTACAATTGTGTCATGTGTGCTTTTGCACAAATGATCATTATGGTATAAGAGGCCATACACTTATATATTTCAAATACTACCTTGCTAACACCCATCAATACGTCTCTATTAAGGACACAACCTCATCAACAAGACCACTGGATACTGGAGTACCACAGGGAAGTGTCCTTGGTACCCTGGTCTTCCACTTATACATCAATGATCTTCCTAATGTATCACAACACCTTAAACCTATTTTCTTTGCTGACGACGACTTATGTCATCTCCCACCCTAATATTGCCTCACTCAACACTATTGTTAACGAAGAGCTAGTAAAAATATTGATCTGGATGACTGCTAATAAATTTACACTTCTTTCTTTCTTTCTTTCAACACGTCGGCCGTTTCCCACCGAGGCAGGGTGGCCCAAAAGGAAAAACAAAAGTGTCTCCTTTTACATTTAGTAATATGTATATTCAGGAGAAGGGGTTACTAGCCCCTTGCTCCCGGCATTTTAGTCGCCTCTTACGACACGCATGGCTTACGGAGGAAGAATTCTGTTCCACTTCCCCATGGAGATAAGAGGAAATAAGAACAAGAACTAGTAAGAAAATAGAAGAAAACCCAGAGGGGTGTGTATATATATGCTTGTACATGAATGTGTAGTGTGACCTAAGTGTAAGTAGAAGTAGCAAGATGTACCTGAAATCTTGCATGTTTATGAGAGAAAAAAGACACCAGCAATCCTACCATCATGTAAAACAATTACAGGCTTTCGTTTTACACTCACTTGGCAGGACGGTAGTACCTCCCTGGGCGGTTGCTGTCTACCACCCTACTACCTAGTAAATTTACACTTAATAGTGACAAAACCTTCTACATTTTAAACTTACACTTAATACAGTGAGCCCCCGGTTCTCGTTATTAATCCGTTCCAGAGGGCCCAGCGAACACCGAATATAACGAACTCTGAATCTATTTTCCCCATAAGAAATAATGGAAATAAAATTAATCCGTTCCAGACACCCAAAAGTATTAAAATAAAATATTTTTTTACAACATATAGACATTAAATTACACGCAGTTTTATGAGAAATAAAGAAATAATAGTACAATAACATGTCACTTACATTTATTGAAGAGTTGTTGATGTGTGGAAGACTGGAGGAGGAGAGAGGATGGAGTAGTATGCTAGTGTTTGGAAGGGGAATCCCCTTCCATTAACACTGTAGGTGGCAAGTTCTTTTCTGGGGTTACTGGCCTTTTTCTTTTAATGCCACTAGGACCAGGTTGAGAGTCACTGGAACCCTCTCTAACAAAAAATCTGTCCAGGGAGCTCTGTGTCTGGCGTTTCTTTAAAACATCCCTGAAATGGGACACCACGTTGTCATTGTACATGTGTCCAACACGGCCTGCAACAGCTTGGTTAGGGTGATAATCATCCATAAATGTTTGCACCTTGCTCCACATTGCACAAATCTCCTTAATCATTGAAGAAGGCACCTTCCTCCGTCTCTGTTCCTCCTCCTCCTCTGGACCATTTTCCTGAACTGTGGTCTGTTGTTGCTGTTGCTGTTGAAGCTCTTGCAGATCTTCAGTGGTTATCTCTTCATTGTCCTCCTCCACCAACTGTTCCACATCCTATAATAATAATAATAATAGTTTATTTAGACATGATACAATGTTGTTATTTAGACATGATACATAGTTTAGTATAATAAGGTGTACATGCCAAAAGCCCCTAATATGCTGTGCATTGTGGGAATTCTTAAGATTAATTAATAGTAGACTACATTGTAAAAAATTATGGTTGATAATTTATAAAATAAGTACAGTGGACCCCCCGAGTTTCGTAAAAACTTCACTCCTGACGTCTGCTCAAGCGCCATTACCGAACGAATTTACGCCCTTAAGGAAAAATGTCACGTAGGTTAGTCTATTTCAGACCCCCAAAAATACACTTCCACAAGCACTTACAATATTATACTTACATAATTGTACGATTTCCGGGGTTTACGAAATTCAGAGGTCCACTGAATAATTGTGTATCTACGTTGTAAAATTTGAATATATGTAAGTTGAACATAATAGTTTAGTAATTGTAGCAATGCAACCAATTGAGTGAGATAACAATTTAAAACAATTGGTTGCATTGCAATTACAGTTTATGTGGTCATTATAATGTAAATGTTATAGAAACAGTTAGCTCAGTATGTATTATTCATAACAGGTTTACGCATTTAAATGATTAATCAGGTTTTTACATTTAAGTGATTAATCAACTTTGTTGGGAATGTTTGATATTGTGCACTTAGGTTTGGGTGAGAAGGTGGTCTTTTAGCATCGTTTTGAATTGGGGTACTGGCAGGGTTTCTTTGGCAATCACAGGTAATGAATTCCAAATTTTCGGGCCTTTTATATGCATTGAGTTTTTGCATAGTGTTAGATGGACACAGGGAACATCGAGGAGTGCTCTGTGTCTAGTGAAACCCCATGGACTTGCCCGTTCCACAATTTCTTGCACAACAGGCTCAGGCTCAGGGTTCTGAGGCTCAGCCCCAAAACCTTCAAAATCCCTCTCTAGGACAGTCTGGCCACAATTTTCTCCAGGCAGAGTTCAAAGTCCTGGTAGTCACTCCCTCCCAAGCCTTACCTATAAGGTTTACATAATGCAGGATATGGAAATGATTTTTCCAAAAGTCCTTTAGGGTCATATTCATGTCTACAGTCACATCAAAGCACTTTTGAAACATTGCTTTGGTGTAGAGTTTTTTAAAAGTTGCAAATGACCTGCTGGTCCATGGGCTGGAGGAGAGGAGTGGTATTAGGGGGCAAGAACTTCACTTTGATGAACATAAAGCCCTGCACAATTTGCTCTGCCAAGTCTGGAGGATGACAAGGAGCATTGTCCATTATCAGGAGGCACTTAAGTGGCAAATTATTTTCCTCGAGATATTTCTTCACACTGGGGCCAAACACTTCATAAAACCAGACCAAGAAAATTTCCCTAGTGACCCATGCCTTATTGTTAGACTTCCACATCACACACAAATTAGACTTGGTGACACCGCATCTCTTAAACGTTCAGGGATTTTCAGAATAATACACCACTAAAGGCTTCACTTTAAAATCACCACTGGCATTGGCACAAAGCATAAGAGTTAGCCTGTCTTTCATAGGCTTATGTCCTGGGAGTGCCTTTTCCTCCTGTGTAATGAAGGTCCTGTTTGGCATTTTCTTCCAAAACAGGCCTGTTTCATCACAATTGAACACTTGTTGGGGTTGGAATTGTTCAGCCTATATGTACCCCACGAATTCCTGCACATATTTTTCAGCCGCACTTTTGTCAGAACTGGCTGCCTCACCATGCCTCACAACACTATGTATGTCACTACACTTCTTAAATCTGTCAAACCAGCCTTTGCTGGCTTTAAATTCATTCACTTCAGCACTCGTTGCAGGCATTTTCTTAACGAGATCATCATGCAACTGCCTTGCTTTTTCAGATATTATCGCCTGCGAAACACTATCTCCTGCTAATTGTTTCTCGTTGATCCACACCAACAATTACCTCTCCACTTCTTCCAGCACTTGAGATCTCTGTTTTGTGACCATACTTGCACCTTTCGTAACAGCAGCGTCCTTGATTTCCTTTCTCTTGGCCACAATGGAAGAGATGGTTGAATGGGATTTGCCATAGAACCTGGCCAGCTCAGCGATACACACTCCACTTTCATATTTTGCTATCATCTCCTTCTTCAATTCTACCATATTTCTGACATTCTTTACCACAGGCTTAGCACTAGGAGCTTTCTTGGGGCCCATGGTGACTTATGTAGCAGTTGCAAGCACTAAAAACAGTGGAATAATGACAGTATATCTGGTATGAATGCGTGAGTGGTGGTCGCTCGATTGTAAACAATAGCACACTGATGCTGAGTGAAGTGCTCGGGCCCGCTCATGCCATGCATACGTGTCCGGGACGAATCGCCAACTCCAAGGGGATTCGTTAACACCGAGCCAAAATTCTCATGAAAAAACCTAACGAACACCGATTTTAACGAACTCCGACGCTAACGAACACCGGGGGTTGACTGTACAGTGGTACCCCGACTTACGATGGTCCCCAAACACACCCTTTTATGTAAGTTTATTTTTTTAAATGCTTTTGTAAGTGTAATTTTGGGGGTCTAAAAGGACTAGTCTATTTTACATCATTTCTTATGGAGATAAATTCGTTTGGTAATGGCACTTGAACAGCATTCTGAAATGAAAAAATATCGTAAATCGGGGTACCACTGTATTGACAAAACCTTCTACATTATGTTTGGGAACAGAACAGGTGTTGCCCAGCTGGGTATTATGATTGACAACACTCATATTGCTAAACATAATGAGGGCAAATTCCTGGGCCTGCACCTTGACAGCAGCCTGAAATTCAACACCCATATCCAACACATAACAAAAAAAGTAGTATCCAAAACAGATGGGATCCACTCCAAGATACACTAATACATTCCACAATCAGAAATACTCACACTATACTATTCACTCATCTATCCCTACCTCACTTATGCTATTTGAGCTTGGGGATCAACAGCAGCAACCCAGCTAAAGCCAATAATAACCCAAAAAGCTGCAGTAAAAATTATCACACAACACCCCTCCCCTCCCCCCACTCTTCAAAGACCAAAACTTGCTTACTGTACAAATTCACACCTACTACTGTGCAATCTACTTTTACAGAACCATAAATTCTAATATTAACTCTGAACTAAAACACTTTCTTGATAGTTGCAATAGGATCCATAGACACAATACTAGACACAAAAATCTCTATGACATTCCTTGTGTCCGGCTAAATCTCTACAAAAATTTGATGTATGTACATAAAAGAGCCTAAAATCTGGAACTCCCTGCCTGAAAACTCTAGAGCCACAGACTCGACCACCATTTTCAAAACTACTACTACTTCTTTTAACAAACCGGCTATGTGCCACCGAGGCGGGGTGACCCAAAAAGAAAAACAAAAGTTTCTCTTTTTAACCCTTTCACTGTCGAGACCCCTGCTCATAAATTTGCTCTCAGTGTCGAATTTAAAAAAAAAAAAAATTCTTATGAAATGATAGAGAATCTTTTCCTGATGGTAATGACAACAAAAGTACAAAATTTGATGGAAAACTTACGGAGTTACACTCTCGCGAAGATAACGGTCTAGGCTATATATACGCATCAGCAATTTCGACCACTTTTAACCCTATTTTTGGCCAATTCCATTGTTCCAGTCGACCAAACTCATAGCTATTTTGCTAGAACTCCATTTGTTCTATTGATTGAGTACAAGAAAGCGCCCATTTACTGATTTCAAGTACCCAATAAAGTGGTCAGAAATCACACAAATTTCAAAAGATACCAATTTCAAAATAGGATCCAGAATAAACAATGCAGACATTCCTGGCACTAAAATAACAATTTCTCTGTTCATTAGTCACGTCTCCAGGCCCCTCTTACATTACTCTTGCTTTCCATTTTGAATTTTTATTAACACAAAAAATAGAAGATTTACTGTTAATGTAACTGTGTGTTACAATATCAACTTAGTATTATTCAAGAAATTTTTTTTTGTGTTCATGTTCTCTCCGAGTTCTGAGATTTAACAGTATAGATTCGAGTGCACCGGATCTACCTTGTCTGTTAATCACTGCCTTCTTGTAAATATATTTCCTCAGAATCCGTAGATCACATGAATACAGATCGATCGATAATTTTTTTTTTCTCTTTTATTATAAGATTCTAGTATTGAGCTCATTAATTCCTATGAATCATGATATATCATATAGTAATGTATTATAAGTTCTCTTATAAGATCCATTATATTGATTTCCATCACGATAATATCCTTATGTGTAGTTATGCTGTCCAACTATTGTATACAGTGGACCCCCGAGTTTCGTAAGCCCCGGAAATCGTACATTTATGCAAGTATAATATTGTAAGTGCTTGTGGAAAAGTATTTTTGGGGGTCTGAAATAGACTAACCTACATGACATTTTTTCTTAAGGGGGTAAATTCGTTCGGTAATGGCACTTGAGCAGACTTCAGGAGTGAAGTTTTTACGAAACTCGGGGGTCCACTGTACTTTGATATTGTATAGAATCAGTCCAGAGCCGTACGCCTGTTGCCTATAGTTTGTATTACCTGTATGTCGGGACGACATACGTAGCATGCTCGAGCTGTCACTAGCAGTTCAGTGATAGCATTAGTAGCATATAACTGTTAGTGAGTCACGACTCTGGTTCGCAATCATGCCTGTATCACGTGATTATGCCACACTGTTCATGTGATCACCAACTGTTAACCATTACTGAGTCACCCCATTTGAATTCTATGGGTGCCCCTTGCTCGAGTAGAGGCAGTACCATACCAGCGAGCAGACAGTACAGGCCAGACATATGGGCTCTGTGGCACTCCCATATATCTGTCTCTAATACAGCAGTTACCAACCTAATCACGTGTGTATTATTACCCAATCCACGAAAAGACCACCCACAACAGATTTACTGTTATGCAGACTACTGCATTATTGTAATAATTGTATAAATAATGTTAACCCATTTGTGACTGCGTATTAGACTGGCCAGTTGGACATGTATTAGATGGTGACATCATTTGTTTACTCTTGAACATTGGCAAAAATCGAACATTTCCGCTAATTTGAGCTCAATTTCAAGGTACTTTTCATCGTGAAACCAATCAAAATCATCTCTATTTCTGTAATATATCTTCCATTCTATCAAATGAAACCAAAAAAATGAGAATACAACCATAAATACCATACGAAAATACACCTCGAAGTCAGCATTTTAAACCAAAAACACGGTCAGAGTTTTTTTCTCATTATGCACTGCGTGCTGCAGGATTTTTTTATACTGCACTCACTGACCACGCAGACCCATTCTCTCACATGTAGGTCTACGAGCTTTCTCCCGCTAGATTTGAAACCGCAAGAATTTTGGCGTATTAATACGTCACTGACACTGGCTTGTAAGCCATACCTATATGTCACTGACAGTGAAAGGGTTAAATTTAGTAATTTATGCAGGAGAAGGGGTTACTTGCCCATTGCTCCTGGCATTTTAGTCGGCTCTTGCAATACACATGGCTTACAGAGGAAGAATCTTGTTCCACTTTCCCATGGAGATAAGAGGAAGTAAACAAGAACTAGAACTAGTAAGAAAATAGAAGAAAACCCAGAGGGGTGTGTGTATATATGCTTGTACATATATGTGTAGTGTGACCTAAGTGTAAGTAGAAGTAGCAAGACGTACCTGAAATCTGGCATGTTTATGAGACAGAGAAAAGACACCAGCAATCCTACCATCAAATAAAATATGTTCAGGCTTTTGTTTTACACTCACTTAGCAGGACGGTAGTACCTCCCTGGGCGGTTGCTGTCTAGCAGCCTACTACCTAGAATTTTCAAAACTATCGTTAAAAAACATGTTATCTCCCTAACACACCCCATCATCAGCTGACTACGTATATGAAAACCACCTATTCTCTTTTTTTGTATCATGAACATATCCAAAAGAAAATAGACTTATTCTCAGTATCTGTAATTTACCCTAATTTACATTTACATTCACCCAAATGACTGTAAACATAAAATTCCTAATGTATACATGTATAGCTATTGCCTAAAATCTTAAGTTACTCTTAAGTTTGCCTAAGATACTCTCCCAATATAGGAGCTTTAATAGAAACAGTGTATCATGCCAAGACAAAAACCATTCCCATTACTAAATTTACTAATTGTAATATTGTTATATGTTTTGTACTATCTCACTATTATAAATCTAATTAATCACTTCAGTTACCTAACTTTAAAAGGCTGCAGTGCGAATGATCACACAATCCACTGTTAGACAACATACCCCCTCACTCTTCAAAGACCTAAACCTACTCACTATACAAAACATTCACTCGTACTATTGTGCAACCTACATTTACAAAACAATCAATTCTGATATAAATCCTGACCTGAAACGCTTTCTTGACAGTTGCAATAGGACTCATACACAACACTAGGCACAAAAACCTCAGCTCAGCTAGCATTTTTAAAACTACTGTTAAAAAACACCTTATCTCCTTAACCTTTCCCAGCCCATCATAAATACATATGTAAAAACTATACATGCATTTGCTGAATATCATGAACAGAGGTAAAACTTTCTTATCAATATAATCAATATATACTTACTCTCAATATCTGTATATTCATCTCAAATGTTAATCACTCCATTGTGTTATCCAAAGGTTAATAATCAAAATTGTAAGTCTTCTCTACAAGACTTATTAAAGCCATATAGCATGACCTAATAGAATACTCAATTCTCTTGTATTCATTGTAACTCATCTAATGACCATATGTACTGCTATTGCCTTATTAATCTTAAGTTAGTTTTAATTTTGCCTGAAATGCTCTGCATATAAAGGGGCTTTTGGCATGTAACATACAGTGGACCCCCGGTTAATGGCCATAATTCGTTCCAGAATGCTGTTCAAGTGCCGTTACCGAACGAATTTATTAACATAAGGAATAATGTAAATTAGATTAGTCCTTTTGGTCCCCCAAACATACACTTACAGAAGCACTTACAAAAATACACTTACATAGTTACCCCTTCTCCTGTACAAATTTACTAAAAAAGAGAAGAAGAAAAACTTTATAAAACTGGGGTGTTTGAATGTGCGTGGATGTAGTGCGGATGATAAGAAAGAGATGATTGCCGATGTTATGAATGAAAAGAAGTTGGATGTCCTGGCCCTAAGCGAAACAAAGCTGAAGGGGGTAGGCGAGTTTCAGTGGGGAGAAATAAATGGGATTAAGTCAGGAGTATCTGAGAGAGTTAGAACTAAGGAAGGGGTAGGAATAATGTTGAAGGATCAGTTATGGAAGGAAAAGAGGGAATATGAATGTGTAAATTCAAGAATTATGTGGATTAAAATAAGGGTCGGATGCGAAAAGTGGGTCATAATAAGCGTGTATGCACCTGGAGAAGAGAGGAGTGTAGAGGAAAGAGAGATTTTGGAAGATGTTAAGCGAATGTATAGGAACTTTTGAACCAAATGAGAGAGTAATTGTGGTAGGGGACCTAAATGCTAAAGTGGGAGAAACATGCAGAGAGGGTGTAGTAGGTAAGTTTGGGGTGCCAGGTGTAAATGATAATGGGAGCCCTTTGATTGAACTTTGTATAGAGAGGGGTTTAGTTGTGGGTAATACATATTTTAAGAAAAAGAGGATAAATAAGTATACAAGATATGATGTAGGGCGTAATGACAGTAGTTTGTTGGACTATGTATTGGTAGATAAAAGACTGTTGAGTAGACTTCAGGATGTACATGTTTATAGAGGGGCCACAGATATATCAGATCACTTTTTAGTTATAGCTACAGTGGGAGTAAAAGGTAGATGGGATACAAGGAAAATAGAATCAGTAAGTAAGAGAGAGGTGAAGGTTTATAAACTAAAAGAGGAGGCAGTTAGGGTAAGATATAAACAACTATTGGAGGATAGATGGGCTAGTGAGAGTGTAGGCAATGGGGTCGAAGATGTATGGGGTAGATTTAAAAATGTAGTGTTAGAGTATTCAGCAGAAGTTTGTGGTTACAGGCGAGTGGGTGCGGGAGGGAAGAGGAGCGATTGGTGGAATGATGATGTAAAGAGAGTAGTAAGGGAGAAAAAGTTAGCATATGAGAGGTTTTTACAAAGTAGAAGTGATGCAAGGAGGGAAGAGTATATGGAGAGAAAAAGAGAGGTTAAAAGAGTGGTGAAGCAATGTAAAAAGAGAGCAAATGAGAGAGTGGGTGAGATGTTATCAGCAAATTTTGTTGAAAATAAGAAAAAGTTTTGGAATGAGATTAATAAGTTGAGGAAGCCTAGAGAACAAATGGATTTGACAGTTAAAAATAGGAGAGGAGAGTTAGAGGTATCGGGAAGATGGAGAGAATATTTTGAGGAGTTGTTAAATGTTGATGAAGACAGGGAAGCTGTGATTTCGTGTGTAGGGCAAGGAGGAATAACATCTTGTAGGAGTGTGTAAGAGCCAGTTGTGGGTGTAGGGGAAGTTCGTGAGGCAGTGGGTAGAATGAAAGGGGGTAAGGCAGCTGGGATTGATGGGATAAAGATAGAAATGTTAAAAGCAGGTGGGGATATAGTTTTGGAGTGGTTGTGCTATTATTTAATAAATGTATGGAAGAGGGTAAGGTACCTAGGGATTGGCAGAGAGCGTGTATTGTTCCTTTGTATAAAGGCAAAGGGGACAAAAGAGAGTGCAAAAATTATAGGGGAATAAGTCTGATGAGTGTACCTGGTAAAGTGTATGGTAGTTATTATTGAAAGAATTAGGAGTAAGACAGAAAGCAGGATAGCAGATGAACAAGGGGGCTTTAGGAAAGGTAGGGGGTGTGTAGACCAAGTGTTTACAGTGAAACATGTAGGTGAACAGTATTTGGATAAGGGTAAAGAGGTTTTTGTGGCATTTATGGATTTGGAAAAGGCGTATGATAGGGTAGATAGGGGGGCAATGTGGCAGATGTTGCAGGTGTATGGAATAGGAGGAAGGTTACTGAAAGCAGTGAAGAGTTTTTATGAAGATAGTGAGGCTCAGGTTAGAGTGTGTAGGAGGGAAGGGGACTATTTCCCAGTAAAAGTGGGCCTTAGACAAGGATGTGTGATGTCACCGTGGTTGTTCAATATATTTATAGATGGGGTTGTAAGAGAAGTGAATGCGAGGTTCTTGGCAAGAGGTGTGGGACTAAAAGATAAAGAAGCAAATACAAAGTGGGAGTTGTCACAGTTGCTTTTTGCTGATGACACTGTGCTTTTGGGAGATTCTGAAGAGAAGTTGCAGAGGTTGGTGGATGAATTTGGTAGGGTGTGTAAAAGAAGAAAATTGAAAGTGAATATAGGAAAGAGTAAGGTGATGAGGATAACAAAAAGAATAGGTGACGAAAGATTGGATATCAGATTGGAGGGAGAAAGTATGGAGGAGGTGAATGTATTCAGATATTTGGGAGTGGACATGTCAGCAGATGGGTCTATGAAGGATGAGGTGAATCATAGAATTGATGAGGGGAAAAGGGTGAGTGGAGCACTTCGGAGTCTGTGGAGACAAAGAACTTTGTCCATGGAAGTAAAGAGGGGAATGTATGAGAGTATAGTTATACCAACGCTCTTATATGGGTGTGAAGCATGGGTGATGAATGTTGCAACGAGGAGAAGGCTGGAGGCAGTGGAGATGTCGTGTCTGAGGTCAATGTGTGGTGTGAATATAATGCAGAGAATTCGGAGTTTGGAAATTAGGAGGAGGTGCGGGATTACCAAAACAATTGTCCAGAGAGCTGAGGAGGGGTTGTTGAGGTGGTTTGGACATGTAGAGAGAATGGAACGAGACAGAGTGACTTCGAGAGTGTATAAATCTGTAGTGGAGGGAAGGCGGGGTAGGGGTCGGCCTAGGAAAGGTTGGATGGAGGGGGTAAAGGAAGTTTTGTGTGCGAGGGGCTTGGACTTCCAGCAAGCATGTGTGAGCGTATTTGATAGGAGTGAATGGAGGCACATGGTTTTTAATACTTGACGTGCTGTTGGAGTGTGAGCAAAGTAACATTTATGAAGGGATTCAGGGAAACCGGCAGGCCGGACTTGAGTTCTGGAGATGGGAAGTACAGTGCCGGCACTCTGAAGGAGGGGTGTTAATGTTGCAGTTTTATAACTGTAGTGTAAAGCACCCCTCTGGCAAGACAGTGATGGAGTGAATGATGGTGAAAGTTTTTCTTTTTCGGGCCACCCTGCCTTGGTGGGAATCGGCCGATGTGTTAATAAAAAAAAAAAAAAATAATTGTTAGTGTTTGGAGCAGGCCGTTAACCGGGGGTCCACTGTATATTCCTTTGTACAAACATGTATCATGTCAAAATAAAATATTGTTATTATTAAGTGAGTGTTTAGGAAGTTTTGAACCAAAAGTGAGAGTAATTGTTGTAGGGGACCTAAAGTGGGAGCAATGGCTATAGAGGGTGTGGTAGGTAAATTTGGGGTGCCGGGTGTAAATGATAATGGGGGTCTTTGATTGAACTTTGTATAGAAAGAGGTTTGGTAATAGGTAATACAGATTTTAAGAAAAAAGGGATAAATAAGTATACAATATATGATATAGGGCGTAATGACGATTTGAGATTAGTTGCAAGTGCAGGTAACATTGATGTATTTGCCATAACTGAGACGTGGTTCAATACGAAAAATAGGGACATGCCTGCTGAATGTCATATACAGGGTTTTAAATTGTTCCAAGTAGACAGAAGTTTCGGGAAGGGGGGTGGAGTGGCACTGTATGTCCGAGATCGCTTGAACTGTTGCATAAAAAAGGGAATAAAGTCTGAAATAACACATACAGAGTCTGTCTGGATAGAATTTTCAGAGGGGCATGAAAAATTGATTTTAGGTGTGATATACCGTCCCCCAAACTTAGATAGGGACCAAGGGAGACTACTATGGGAGGAAATTGTTAAAGCCACAATGCACGATAACGTAGTTATTCTGGGGGACTTCAACTTTAGTCAAATTGATTGGAATTTTTTGACTGGGAATTTAGAATCTAACGACTTCTTAGAAGTAGTTCAAGATTGTTTTTTGAAGCAGTTTGTGACAGAACCTACAAGGGGAAATAACCTGCTTGACTTAGTTCTGGCAAACAAGGAAACCCTTGTTAATAATTTAGAAATTACAGAGGAACTCGGTGCAAGCGACCACAAATCAATTACCTTTGGCATTGAATGGAAGTTTCATAGTAGGAATAACTCAGTAACGGTCCCAGATTTTCGCTTAGCAGATTACAATGGACTTAGAGAACACTTATCATCTGTGGACTGGGGTAATGAAGAGAGCTATCAATATGACAGTTTTCTGAACACTATACATGCTGCCCAAAGAACATTTATCCCATATAAAGAAATTAGATCGAATAGAAATGACCCAAAATGGATGAATAATAGGCTCAAATATCTTTTAGGGCAGAAGAAAGGAATTTATAGGCGTATCAAAAGAGGTGAGGGTCATCTTATGAATCAGTATAGTATTGACATTAAGAGGGACGTTAAAAAGGGGATAAGAAAAGCTAAACGGGACTACGAAATTAAAGTTGCTAGGGATTCGAAAACTAACCCAAAAAGTTTTTTCCAGGTGTATAGAACAAAAGTTAGATATAAGATAGGTCCCCTTAAAAATAATTATGGGTATCTTACTGACAAAGAGAATGAAATGTGCTCTATTTTTAATAATTATTTTCTCTCGGTTTTCACTCAGGAAGACACTATTAATATCCCAAGAATTAGGTATTTTAGTGGGCCTGAAGAAGATAAATTATGTAGTATCACAGTCACTAGCGAAATGAGTATCAAACAGATAGACCGTTTGAAGCAAAATAAATCGCCAGGCCCTGATGAGCTTTTTTCAAGGGTTCTTAAGGAATGCAAAATGGAGCTCTGTGAACCCTTAACTAACATTTTTAACCTATCTCTTCAAACAGGTGTAGTGTCTGATACGTGGAAGATGGCTAATGTAATTCCTATTTTTTAAGCAGGGGACAAGTCGTTACCATCAAATTACCGCCCAATAAGTCTAACATCAATTGTAGGCAAATTATTAGAGTCGATTATAGCTGATAACATAAGAAGCTATCTCGATAGGCATAATTTGATTAATGATACTCAACATGGATTCACCAGGGCCGTTCCTGCCTAACTAATTTATTAACTTTTTTCAGTAAGGCTTTTGAGGCAGTTGATCATGATAAAGAATTCAATATTGTTTATTTGGATTTTAGTAAGGCTTTTGATAGAGTACCACATCAGAGACTGTTAAAGAAAGTGGCTGCTCATGGCATTGGGGGAAAAGTGTTGTCATGGATCGAGTCATGGCTCACCAATAGGAAGCAGAGGGTGTGCATAAATGGGGTTAAATCGGAGTGGGGATCTGTAACAAGTGGCGTTCCTCAGGGATCGGTTTTGGGCCCGTTGTTGTTTATAATATATATAAATGACCTTGACGAGGGAATTTCTAGTGATATGAGCAAATTCGCTGATGACACGAAGATAGGTAGGATAATCGATTCAGACGTAGATGTCAGTGAACTACAGGAGGATTTAGACAAACTCAATTCCTGGTCAGAAAAATGGCAGATGCAGTTCAATGTAGATAAATGCAAAGTTCTAAAGCTCGGGAGTGTCCATAACCCAAGCACTTATAAGTTAAATAATGTAGAACTTAGCCATACAGATTGCGAGAAGGACTTGGGGGTGATGGTAAGCAGCAACCTTAAACCAAGACAGCAATGCCTAAGTGTACGTAATAAGGCAAATAGATTACTGGGATTTATATCAAGAAGTGTTAGCAACAGAAGTCCAGAGGTTATATTACAGCTTTATACATCATTAGTAAGGCCTCACCTAGATTACGCAGCTCAGTTCTGGTCTCCATATTACAGAATGGACATAAATTCGTTAGAAAACATTCAGCGTAGAATGACTAAATTAATACATAGCATTAGAAATCTTCCTTACGAAGAAAGATTGAAGACCCTTAAATTACATTCACTTGTAAGACGTAGAATGAGGGGAGACATGATCGAGGTACGTATACAAGTGGAAAATGGGTATTAACAAAGGGGATATAAATAAGGTTTTGAGGGTATCTCTCCAAGAGAGAACCCGCAATAATGGATTCAAGTTAGATAAGTTTAGATTTAGAAAGGATATAGGAAGTTATTGGTTTGGAAATAGGGTAGTTGATGAGTGGAACAGTCTGCCTAGTAGGGTTATTGAAGCAAGGACCTTGGGTAGTTTTAAATTTAGGTTGGATAAATTCATGAGTGAGAGGGGTTGGATTTGAGTGGGAATTGCACATGAGTAAATAAAATTATCAAAGCTTATTTCTTGGGTAGCATTGAAAATTAGGTTGAACAAATGTTCTGTTAGTGGGATGGAATGTGAAGGACCTGCCTAGTATGGGCCAACAGGCCTGCTGCAGTGTTCCTCCTTTCTTATGTTCTTATGTTTCTTAAGTTTGCTGGACTATGTATTGGTAGATAAAAAACTAATGGGTAGACTTTAGGATGTGCATGTTTATAGAGGGCCCACAGATATATCAGCTCATTTTTTAGTTGTATCTACAGTGAGAGTAAAAGGTAGATGGGATACAAGGAGAATGGCACCAGCAATTGAGAGAGAAGTGAAGATTCAAAAACTAAAGGAGGAGGTAGTTAGGGTACGATATGTAGACAACTATTGGAAGAAAGAAGAGCTAGTGAGAGTATAGGCAATGAGGTTGAAGAGGTATGGGATAGATTTAAGAATGTAGTGTTAGAGTAGTCAGCAGAAGTGTGTGGTTACAAGAAAGCATGTGTGGGAGGGAAGAAGAGTGATTAGTATAATGAGGAGGTAAGAGAGAAAAGGTTAGCATATAAGAGGTTTTTACAAAATATAAGTGATATAAGGAGGGAGGAGTACAGTGGACCCCCGAGTAACGAACAAAATTCATTCCAGAAGCCTGCTCAAGTGCCATTACCGAACAAATTTACTCCCTTAAGAAATAATGTCAAGTAGGTTAGTCCATTTCAGACCCCCAAAAATACACTTACAAAAGCACTTACAATATTATACTTACATAATTGTACAATTTCCGGGGTGTTCGTTACTCGGGGGTCCACTGTATATACAGAGAAAAAGAGAGGCTAAGAGAATGGTGAAGGAATGTAAAAGGAGAGCAAATGAGAAAGTGGGTGAGGTGCTATGAATAAATTTTGCTGAAAGTAAGAGAAAGTTTTGGAGTGAGATTAATGACCAAATGGATTTGACAGTTAAAAATAGGAGACGAGAGTTGGAGGTATTGGGAAGATGGAAGGAATATTTTGAGAAACTGTTAAATGTTGAAGATAGGGAAGATGTGATTTCATGCATTGGGCAGGGAGTTATATCTTGTAGGAGTGAGGAAGAGCCAAATGTGTGTGGTGGAGGTGCATGAAGCTGTGTGTAGAATGAAAGGAGGTTTCTTGTGCTCAATTGATAGAACATAAGGAGTTCTAGTGAAATAGCTATGAATATAGTCGACTGGAACAATGAAATTGGCACAGAAAAGGGCGATTTTTACGCATCACCGATGCGTAAATATCGCCGAGACTGCTAACTTCGCAAGAGCGTAATTCCGTAAGTTTTCCATCAAATTTCGTACTTTTAGTTTCATTACCATCAGGAACAGATTCTCTATCTAATTTTCTTTTTGGTTGGCTGTTGTCAGTAATCTTCTTAGGCCCATGGTGACTTATTTATACAAATAATATAAAAAAACACCAAAAAAATACACAAAAACACGAAATAGTTTACAGTGAAGTTCAACGGAGTTTTGCATTGAGTGACAGTTCAGTGTTTGAATGCTGAATTGTTCGAGTTCGGAGCTGTTTGAGTACAGAGGTACCACTGTAAATCTGTAGTGGAAGGAAGGCAGGGTAGGTGTCATCCTAGGAAAGGTTGGGGGGAGGGGGTAAAGGAGGTTTTGTATGTAAGGGGCTTGGACTTGAAGTAAGCATGCTTGATTATTTTAGATAGAAGTGAGTGAAGGCAAATGGTTTTCATGACTTGATGTGCTGTTGGAGCACATCAAGTCTGACTAACCAGGAAAACTGGTTAGTCAGACTTGAGTCCTGGAGGTGGGAGGTACCATGCCTGTGCTCTGAAGGAGGGGTATTCATATGTTGCAGTTTTTTAACTGTAATGTATGCATGCCTGTGGCAAGACAGTGATGAAGTGAATGATGATAAAAGTGTTTCTTCTTTTTTGGGTCAACTTGCCTTGGTGGGAAATGGCCAATATGTTAATAAAAAATAAATAACAGTAGCTTTAAGCAGTGCATTAAACATAATAAATCACGACAACCAACTACAATTATATTATCATTTTTATTTTTATTTTATAATCTGGAATCCTAATAATAATTGTTTTGCCATTTTTGAGGGATCTAATGAACATATCCTGATTTTTCCCCATATGTTTTATCTGTTTGATTTAAATGATTTTTTAATTGATGCCATTTTCAAAACCATAACTATTATCTTAACCCTTTGATTGTCGGAGGCCCCATTCTGAAACTCATTCTATGTCGCAAAATTTTTGAAAAAAAAAAATTATTTTTTCTTATGAAATGATAGAGAATCTTTTCCCGGTGGTAATGACACCAAAAGTACAAAATTTGATGGAAAACTTACAGAATTATGCTCTCGCGAAGTTAGCAATGTCGGCGATATATACTCATCGGCTATTTCGCCGACTTTAAGCCCTATTTTCAGGCAATTCCATTGTTACAGTCGCCCAAACTCATACTATTTCTTTAGAACTCCATTTGTTCTATCAATTGAGTACAAGAAACCACCAATTTACCGATTTCAACTACCCAATAAAGTGGTCAGAAATTGGCAATTTGGCCAGTTTCATGCAAAATAAAAAAGATGTCAATTTCAAAATAGGGTCCAGAATAAACAATGCAGACATTCCTGGCACTAAAATAAGATTTTCTCTGTTCATTAGTCATGTCTTTAGGCCCCTCTTATATTACTCTTGCTTTCTATTTTGAATTTTTATTCACACAAAAAATAGAAGATTTACTGTTATGCAGACTACTGCATTATTGTAAAAATGGTATAAATAATATCAGTGCACTTGTGTAAGAATATTAGACTCACCAGTTGACGTGCATTGGATGGCTGGCGTGATTTGTGTACTCTTGAACATTGGCAAAAATCGAACATTTCTCCTACTTTGAGCTCAATTTCAAGGTTATTTTCATCATGAAACTAATCAAAATCATCTCTATTTCTGTAATATGTTTTCCATTCTATCAAATGAGACCACGAACAAGAGAATACAACCATAAATACTATATGAAAAATACACCTCAAAGTCGACGTTTTAATCCAAAAACACGGTCGGAGTTTTTTCTCTCATTATGCACTGCGTGCTGCAGGATTTTTTTTATACAGCTCACACTGTCCACACAGACCCATTCTCTCATATGTGGGCATACCAGATTTCTCCCGCTTGATTTGAAGCCGCTAGAATTTTTAAGTATATATTCGTCCGAAACACTGGCTTGTAAGATGTATATGTACGACCAAAACAGCCAAAGGGTTAATTGTAGGGTGTTGGTTTCAGCTTATGTATTGATTATGTGTCGAGTGTTGGTGGTGTTTGTGTATATGAATATGTCATGCATGAAATCACTCATGAAACTGTTCTTGTGACAGAAAGTGAAATGGCAGATTTAGAAGAAGTTCTTCAACTTCTGTCCATTGGGGAGCTGCATGGAGTCTGTAAACAGATGAAGGTAAGTGTTACATGTGAGGGTAGCTTGTTACAAGTGTTATATGTGAGGGAATAGCTTGTTACTAGTGTTATATGTGAGGGAGTAGTTTGTTACTAGTGTTATATGTGAGGGAATAGCTTGTTTTTTTTTTTTTTTTTTAATATTAACACATCGGCCGATTCCCACCAAGGCAGGGTGGCCCGAAAAAGAAAAACTTTCATCATCATTCACTCCATCACTGTCTTGCCAGAAGGGTGCTTTACACTACAGTTATAAAACTGCAACATTAACACCCCTCCTTCAGAGTGCCGGCACTGTACTTCCCATCTCCAGAACTCAAGTCCGGCCTGCCGGTTTCCTGAATCCCTTCATAAATGTTACTTTGCTCACACTCCAACAGCACGTCAAGTATTAAAACCATATGCCTCCATTCACTCCTATCATATACGCTCACACATGCTTGCTGGAAGTCCAAGCCCTCGCACACAAAACTTCCTTTACCCCTCCCTCCAACCCTTTTCCTAGGCCGACCCTACCCCGCCTTCCCTCCACTACAGATTTATACACTCTCGAAGTCACTCTGTCTCGTTCCATTCTCTCTACATGTCCAAACCATCTCAACAACCCCTCCTCAGCTCTCTGGACAATCGTTTTGGTAATCCCGCACCTCCTCCTAATTTCCAAACTCCGAATTCTCTGCATTATATTCACACCACACATTGACCTCAGACATGACATCTCCACTGCCTCCAGCCTTCTCCTCGTTGCAACATTCATCACCCATGCTTCACACCCATATAAGAGCGTTGGTATAACTATACTCTCATACATTCCCCTCTTTACTTCCATGGACAAGGTTCTTTGTCTCCACAGACTCCGAAGTGCTCCACTCACCCTTTTCCCCTCATCAATTCTATGATTCACCTCATCCTTCATAGACCCATCCGCCGACATGTCCACTCCCAAATATCTGAATACATTCACCTCCTCCATACTCTCTCCCTCCAATCTGATATCCAATCTTTCGTCACCTATTCTTTTTGTTATCCTCATCACCTTACTCTTTCCTATATTCACTTTCAATTTTCTTCTTTACACACCCTACCAAATTCATCCACCAACCTCTGCAGCTTCTCTTCAGAATCTCCCAAAAGCACAGTGTCATCAGCAAAAGCAACTGTGACAACTCCCACTTTGTATTTGCTTCTTTATCTTTAGCCCAACACCTCTTGCCAAGACCTCGCATTCACTTCTCTTACAACCCCATCTATAAATACAGTGGTACCCCGGTTTACGATGGTCCCCAAACTCACCCTTTTATGTAAGTTTATTTTTTTAAATGCTTTTGTAAGTGTAATTTTGGGGGTCTAAAAGGACTAGTCTATTTTACAACTTTTCTTAAGGAGATAAATTCGTTTGGTAATGGCACTTGAACAGCATTCTGGAATGAAAAAATATCGTAAACCGGGGTACCACTGTATATTGAACAACCACGGTGACATCACACATCCTTGTCTAAGGCCCACTTTTACTGGGAAATAAATAGCTTGTTACTAGTGTTATATGTGAGGGAATAGCCTGTTACTAGTGTTATATGTGAGGGAGTAGCTTGTTACTAGTGTTATATGTGAGGGAGTTGCTTGTTTCAAGTGTTATATGTGAGGGAGTAGCTTGTTACTGTTATGTTTGGGAGCAGAACTGGTAATGCCCAACTGAACATTATGATTGACAACACTCTTATTGCTAAACATGAGGGAAATTTCTGGTTCTGCATCTTGACAGCAACTTGAAATTCAACACTTATATCCAACATAAAAAAAATAAGTGTCCAAAATAGTTGTCATCCTCTCAAAGATACATTATTATGTACCACAAGTATCCCTACTTACACTTTACTATTCCCTACCTGACCTATGCTATTTGTGCCTGGGGATCAACAACAGCAACCCACCTAAAGCCAATAATAACTCAACAAAAAGCTGTAGTACAAATGATCACACAATCCACTGCTAGACAACATCCCCTCCAATTCAAAGACCTAAACCTATTCACTATACAAAACATTCACTCCTACTGCTGTTCAACCTACATTTACAGAACAATAAATTCTAATATTAATCCCGAACTAAAATGCTTTCTAAATAGTTGCAACAGGACCCACAGACATAATACTACACACAAAAATCTCTATGACATTCCCTGTGTCCGGCTAAATCTCTTAAAAAATTCCATGTACATATTAAGGTCCCAAAATCTGTAACACTCTGCCTGAAATCTCCGGAAGTACTAACTTGGCCAACATTTTCAAAAATACTGTTAAAAAACACCTTCTCTCCCTAACATATCCCAACATCAGTTAATTATGTGAAAACTACACATGCTTATTTTCAGTATCATGAACACATCCAAAACAAAATAAACTTATGTACTCTCATTATCTGTTAGCAGCGTTACTTGTGAAGGTAGCTACAGATGATTTTAAGACACCTGATTCATTCATTTTCTCATTTTTTCTTATAAAAAATATTGATTCAGTTTTGCACTTGGCAGCAGTGCATGCCTTGTGCAGCAACTGTGCTTAACTTGTTTGTCTCAGAGGTCAACATTCCACTCACAACCAAAACACTCCGGGTTCAATTCCTAGGAGTTGAGCAACTTAGGGAAGGTTTCTAAGAACCTTGTAACAATAGACTTACACTGCTATAACTCTTCACTTACCTTTGATCTTCTCATTCAAGACTAGAATGAAGGTATAATGTTCTTGCTATACTGTATATCCTTTTATTCATAAGACCACAGTGAATGTTTTGATTTTGATGATATGTATTGATGTAATTTCCTGTAATTATTATTATACTTTGATATGGATAATTGTTTCCTCATTCTAGTATCAAGTGTAAATAAAAGAATCTTTAGAAAACATTACCATTTTTATTGATTTTTAATACACGTATTCTCTCGTAGAAAAATAATGAGCTTTTGCCAGCAAACACAGTCTTCCATATCCAACCAGTTAGCCACCATTAAGTCTCTTATGTATCAAAACTGTGGCACTGCTCCTGAATAATGTAGTTGATGTAACTTTTGTAAGAATGTGTGTAAGTATGGTATACTGTACAGTATTTCAGAGTTTACCTTACTGGGTGGTCAGGGCAGTTGCAGTCTTTAAGCTCTACTTTGTAATTTTTGTTTATTAATCTCCCTCCATGGGCAAGTGTTGTAAGACACAACTAGAATACCAGGACCAAAGGGCTAGTAACCCCTTCTCCTGTATAAAGAAGAAAAACTTTTGTTTCTTTTTTTTTGGGTCACCATCTCGGTGGGATTGAGATGGCCCATGTGTTAAAAAGAAAAATTATTAATCTTGTTTAAATTTTCTTGTGCTAATGCGCTCCCTCTTTTTTACTACTTATTGTTTGTTGTCAGTGTTGAGCAATAGTACTGTACTTAAGAGATGGTACGTTTCAGCTCAGCACTTCTGGGAAGAAAGAGGACCTGGTTGCCACTCTGTCCAAGTTTGATAAACAACAGCCAACCATTATTTCTGCATTTTCCAAAGGTTCTAAAGGCAACTCATTACTTATGAAGAGGTAATTATAATAATTTGTTCTTAAAATACTAATATGTATGAGGGTGTATAAATCTGTAGTGGGGGAAGGAGGGGTAGGGGTCATCCCTGGAAAGTTGAAGGGAGGGGGTAAGTAAAGTTTTGAGTGAGGGGCCTGGACATCCACCAGGCTTGTGTGAGCATGTTAAATAGGATTGAGTGGAGATATGTGGTTTTTATGACGATGTGGTGTTGGAGTGTAAGCAAGGTAACATTTATGAAGGGATTCAGAGAAACCGGTTTGCTGGACTTGAGTCCTGTGATGCCAACATGCTTCCATCAAGAGAGTGATGGAATGAGTGATGGTGACAGTGTTCCCTCTTTATAAGTCATGCTGCCTCACTGGGAGATAGAGAAACTTTTCCCGATGGTAATGACACCAAAAGTACGAAATTTGATGGAAAACTTTCAGAATTACGCTCTCGTGAAGTAAGCGGACTTGGCGATATTTACACATCAGCGATTTTTCCCACTTTGAGCCCTATTTTTGGCCAATTCCATTGTTCCAGTCGACCAAACTCATAGCTATTTCGCTAGAACTCCTTTTGTTCTATTGACTGAGTACAAGAAACTGCCCATTTACTGATTTCAACTACCCATTAAAGTGATCAGAAATTGGTAATTTGGCGAATTTCATACACAATTCAAGGAAGGCCAATTTCAAAATAGGGTCCAAAATTAACAATGCAGACATTACTAGCACTAAAATAACATTGTCTCTGTTCATTAATCATGTCTCCAGGCCCCTCTTATATTACGCTTACTTTCCATTTTTTATTTTTTTTTTCACAAAAAAAAATAGATTTACTGTTACGCAGATTACTGCATTTTTGTAAAAATGGTATAAATAATATCAGCGCATTTGTGAGAGCATGTTAGACCCACCAGTTGATGTGTATTGGACGCATGACGTGACTGAATGACTTACTGATTTGACCGACTGACTTTACTAACTTACTGAATGACTTGACTGACTGACTTGACTGAATGACTTGACTGACTAACTGACTTTGTCATGTAGGGGGGTAAGGAAACTGGGGATAATTGGGGAATATGGGAGTAAAGGGAGGAAGTGAGTAGGCAGGAGAGGTGAGGTTGACAGGAGCGGAGGTAATGTGAGGTCACTGGTGACTACACCATCACCTCTCATTACCACCACACTACTCACCCTCTCTCTACCTAAAATAAAATATAATAATAAAGAGTAATAAGAATATAACGGGGACAGTGAATATTACTATTCCACTCAAACACAGTTTATTTAAGTCCTTGTACAATAATATATTTGGGAACAGGAGAACACTATTGAGTTTAGATAAATGGGGATTGTACATATAAGCAGGGAGACATGGAATACAATTAACTGACGAAACAGAATATAACTTACAATATAGTTCAGAGGACAGTTCACCACAGGAACTCAGTCACACTTCTAGCCACAGGTCCCAAGACCTGCTCCAACAGAACTCTGCCCAGTGTCTCCAACAGTCTCCTCCAGAGACTCTCAGCAGCTCTCCCAGAGCTCTGCACACCGGCAGCCGCTCTGCTAGAATCTCGTGCCCAGAGCTCTGCACACAGGCCAGAGCTCTGCCCGAATGTCTCCAGCCCAGAGCTCCGCACACAGGCCAGAGCTCCGCCAGAATGTCTCCAGCCCAGAGCTCCGCACACAGGCCAGAGCTCCGCCAGAATGTCTCCAGCCCAGAGCTCCGCACACAGGCCAGAGCTCCGCCAGAATGTCCCCCTCTAGTTGTTTCCTCGGCCTTATATGGTCCTCCAAGCATCCTCCCAATGAGGAGTGCACCATGTGCTTTGACCTGACGCCAGTCCAAAAGACAAAGACCTGAGCCTTAATCCGAGAAGCGTGTCTGACAGCTATTTACGAAGGGCAGGTGTGGCTGCTTAGGTAGACCTCACAGCACACTGACTACATCACATCCCCCTTTGTCCCCCAGTTTAAAATATCTGAGAACTAGGACAATTTGTCCTAAGTTATTAGACTATTTTAATCCTAAACTCTTAATTATATTACAATACAAAGACAAAATTACACATTACATAATATAAAAGTATTCAACTACATATATTTCCTTCAGCCTTCTCAACTACCACAAGGCAGCATAATCAGTACACCTCGCAGGTGACCAGCATAACAATTGCTCTCTGGTGCAAAGCCTCCTTACCCGTCATTTCTCCTTAAAACTAAATATCTGGCTCCAGTGCCTTCCCTACTTCTACTAGAAATGCACTAGCCGGTGCTAGTCACCCTCGCACGTTAACCATTGGGCCAAACCTCTCTAGGCTTCTTTGGCGTGGAAAACTGCTCCAACGGGTTGCATTCTTTTAAGTAACTGCAACTGGACCACATCACGACCACCAAGGTCGTATGTTAACACACTTCACATACACACTTCAACATCTGAAAATCGAGATAGGGCAAGCATCGCAGCTAAGACCCACCATTATCCTATGCCACTACTAGGATTCACTGGCCTCATAAAACAAGGTAGCCATGATCACTTGACCATTTCCAAGGTCACCTTATTCCACACAGGTAACACTAACACTTCTGGCAAGTCAAAGTAGGCTGGGAACATCTCACACTCTTAATTGTCTCTCATGTCTGGCAGGACATCCCCCATACTGGTCGTACAGGGTGGCCAGCATGACAGCTTACACCTCCATACCACCCATGGCAGCACGCTGGTCCCAGCAGCCGGAGTCCATCCCCACGGCTCGCTTCCTTCCACATCTCCGAATATGGCAGCTCCTTCATAGTACAGTGGTACCTCGGTTTACGATTTTAATCCGTCAGAGAGGGCATATTTTAAGGCGAAACAATCGTAAAACGAATCAATTTTCCCCATAAGAAATAATGGAAATAAATTTAATCCGTCCAAGACTTCCAAAAGTAGTTAAATAAAATATTTTTTAGAACTTTTGGACATTAAATAATACACAATTGAATAAAGAATACATAAATACATGCAAATATTGTACAATAACATGTCACTTACATTTATTGAAGAGTTGTTGATGTGTGGAGGACGGGAGGAGGGGAGAAGGTGGAGTAGTATGCTAGTGTTTGGAAGGGAATCCTTCCATTAACACTGCAGGTACCAAGTTCTTTTCTGGGGTTACTGGCCTTTTTCTTTGAATGCTACACTCCCTGCATGAATGCTACACTCCCTGCATGAATGCTACACTCCCTGCATGAATGCTACACTCCCTGCATGCCTACTACACTCCCTGCATCCTTGCTACACTCCCTGCATCCTTGCTACACTCCCTGCATGCCTGCTACACTCCCTGCATCCCTGCTACACTCTCTGCATCTTTGCTACACTCCCTGCATGCCTGCTACACTCCCTGCATGCCTGCTACACTCCCTGCATAAATGCTACACTCCCTGCATGAATGCTTCACTCCCTGCACATTCTTTACCACAGGCTTGGCACTAGGAGCTTTCTTGGGGCCCATGGTGGCTTATTTAGCAGTTGCAAGCACTAAAAACAGTGGAATAATGACAATATACTGGTATGAATGCGTGGGTGTGGGTGGGTGGTCGCTCTCACTTGTAAACAATAGCACACTGACGCTCCCTGGAGTGCGCTCAGCTGGGCGCCAGCGGACACGTCCAGTACGAATGTCGGTAAACGAAGCAAACATCGTAAGCCACAAACAAATTTCTTACGTTATAAATATCGGTTACCGAAAATAACGTAAGGTGATAACATCGTAAGCCGGGGTTCCACTGTACTTGAATGACTCATAAAATGTATAAATAATATAATATGTAAACCCCACTTTGTAATATTATCAGAAATAAAATTGATTGATTGATTGACTGACTTACTGACTTGACTGAATGACTTCCTGACTTGACTGAATGACTTCCTGACTTGACTGAATGACTTCCTGACTTGACTGAATGACTTCCTGACTTGACTGAATGACTTCCTGACTTGACTGAATGACTTCCTGACTTGACTGAATGACTTACTGACTACTTACTGAATGACTTGACTGACTTCCTGACTTGACTGAATGACTTCCTGACTTGACTGAATGACTTACTGACTTGACTGAATGACTTGACTGACTTACTGACTTGACTGAATGACTTACTGACTTGACTGAATGACTTACTGATTTGACTGACTGACTTGACTGAAGGCTTACTGACTTGACTGAATAACTTACTGACTTGACTGAATGACTTACTGACTTGACTGAATGACTTACTGACTTGACTGAATGACTTACTGACTTGACTGAATGACTTACTGACTTGACTGAATGACTTAATGACTTGACTGACTTACTGAATGACTTGAAGTTAGACTTTCACTGAAGAGGACCCTGAAACTGTCTAGAGCAGCTGATGCTTTACCGTCAGTTGTATAATGTACTGCGTGGTAAAATAGAACAGAAATCCATTACAGAATTTATGCACACTCCAATACAACCATCGACTTCAGTACCAGAACCTCTACTATCCACCTTAGCCCAGTACACCCACAGCATAACTCTCCACTCTCTACAATCATCCACAAACACCAGCACCCACAATTTAAGGTAAGAAATACTATTATTTCTGTTACATTTGTATTCTTAACCCTTAAACTGTCCACACGTAGATATACGTTCACGTGCGTAGCTTACCGAATATTTTGAGAAAAAAATAAATTGTTCTTTTTCTTTAAAATGAAGAGTGCATTTTGTTTGTCATTCCCACATGTTGTAATACTGCACACACTGAGTGCACAGACCCATTCTCTAATCTCTAGGCAACTCAGGCTTATCGTGGCAAGGTTAAAAGCATTTGAAAAAAAACTTAGATCTACGTTCGGAGCAGTACGCACGCGAACGTATATCTACGTGTGGACAGTTTAAGGGTTAAGCAGTAAAAACAGCATAATACATCACGATAATGAACTACAATTACATATTCCCTTTTATTTTTGTAAGATCTGTTGGTCTAAAAAAAAGTTGTTTGGCTTTTTGGGGGCTCTCAGGAATGTAACCCTATTTTTCCCATAAGTTCTTCAGTTCATCTAACACGATTTTACCTAACACGACGTTTTTCAGGAACGTAACTACCGTGTTAAATGACGGTCTACTGTATAATAATAATAATAATAATAATACTTTATTGAGACATGGTACAATGATACATGGTAGACAAGATACATAGTTATTAATGAGATGTACATGCCAAAAGCCCCTAATATGCTGTGCATTGCAGGCATTCTTAGGACTACTTAATTCTAGTCTACATGGTAAAAAGTTATGGTTGATAATTTATAAAATAAGTATAATTGCATATCTAAGTTATAAAGTTTGAATATAAGTTGAACATATCAATTAATTGTAGCAATGCAACTAATTGAGTGAGATAACAATTTAAAACAATTAATTGCATTGCAGTTACAGTTTACGTGGTCATTATAATGTAAATGTTATGGAAATAGTTAGCTTAGTATGTATTATTCATAACAGGTTTTTACATTTAAGTGATTGGTCAGGTTTTTACATTAAGTGATTATTCTACTTTGTTGGGAATGTAATTCAGAATAAAATTTGCTGTATCGATCAATTTAGAAGTATTGCAAGAACAATGATAGATGTTTTCAAGAAGGTAGACAACTTCCTTCTACAAGTGCCAGATCCACCTGGTAGTGATGGCTATATGGGCATGTGTACTGCTAACACAAACAACCTGCTGGACCAGGTGTTCACCAGGGAAGTCTCAGGACAGGTAGTACAAGTAGACAAACAATCAAAACTGGTCATAGCTACAGTAAATAGAGGCATCCACACCTAGAAGTACATGTGAATAACTAGGAAAAATAAACAAGCTTTAAACTAGTTCTCCAAGCTTTTAACTGGTTCTCCAAGCTTTAAAAATAGTTCTCCAACATTCAAACTGGTTCTCCAAGCTTTAAAATAGTTCTCCAAGCTTTAAAATAGTTCTCCAAGCTTTAAAAATAGTTTTCCAAGGTTTCAAATAATTCTTCAAGCTTTAAAATAATTCTCCAAGCTTTAAAATAGTTTTCCAAGCTTTAAAATAGTTCTCCAAGCTTTAAAATAGTTCTCTAAGCTTTAAAAATAGTTTTCCAAGCTTTCAAATAGTTCTCCAAGCTTTCAAATAGTTCTCAAAGCTTTAATCTGGCTCTCCAAGCTTTTAAATAGCTCTTCAAGCTTTAAAATAGTTCTCCAAGCTTTAAAAATAGTTTTCCCAGATTTAAACTGGTTCTCCAAGCTTTAAACTGGTTCTCCAAGCTTTAAACTAGTTCTCCAAGCTTTAAAATAGTTCTCAAAGCTTTAAAATAGTTCTCCAAGCTTTAGAATGGTTCTCCAAGCTTTAGAATGGTTCTCCAAGCTTTAGAATGGTTCTCCAAGCTTTAGAATGGTTCTCCAAGCTTTAGAATGGTTCTCCAAGCTTTAAACTGGTTCTCCAAGCTTTAAATTGGTTCTCCAAGCTTTAAAATAGTTCTCCAAGCTTTAAACTGGTTTTCCAAGCTTTAAATTGGTTCTCCAAGCTTTAAAATAGTTCTCCAAGCTTTAAACTGGTTCTCCAAGCTTTAAAAAATGTGTTACAAAGAAAGAGAAGACACAATAAGAATTATTTTTTTTTCAACACAGCAGCTGTCTCCCACTGAGGCAGTGACCCAAGACAAGAAGAAACACTTTCACCATCACTCACTCCATCACTGAGGCAGTGTGACCCAAGACAAGAAGAAACACTTTCATCATCACTCACTCCATCACTGAGGCAGTGTGACCCAAGACAAGAAGAAACACTTTCATCATCACTCACTCCATCACTGTCTTGCCAGAGTCTTGCCGATACTACAGTTCAGAAGCTCCTCCAAATTGCAAATATCCCCACCCCTCATTCAGAGTGCAGGCACTCTACTTCCACCTCCAGGACTCGAGTCCAGTTGACCTGTTTCCCTGAATCCCTTCACAAATGTTGCCTTGCTCACACTCCAACAGCACATCAAATTCCAAAAACCAGTTGCCTCCACTCACTCCTATCTAACACGCTCACATAACACGCTCACAATAAATAAATAAGATTTTCTAGCAGTATCAACAGGAAGAACAAGAGATATTTACTAAGGAGGAGGAAATGATAACATGATATTATTTAAATACTACTCTTGAGAGAGTGATAGCTACTAGTGGTAGCTACTAGTAGGGTAATGTTGTCTTGTAGCTACTAGCAGGTTAATGTTGTCTTGTAGCTACTAGTAGGTTAGTTTTGTCTTGTAACTACTAGTAGGATAATGTTGTCTTGTAGCTACTAGCAGGTTAATGTTGTCTTGTAGCTACTAGTAGGATAATGTTGTCTTGTAACTACTAGTAGGTTAATGTTGTCTTGTAGCTACTAGTAGGATAATGTTGTCTTGTAACTACTAGTAGGTTAATGTTGTCTTGTAGCTACTAGCAGGTTAATGTTGTCTTGTAACTACTAGTAGGATAATGTTGTCTTGTAACTACTAGTAGGTTAATGTTGTCTTGTAGCTACTAGTACGATAATGTTGTCTTGTAACTACAAGAGGTCAATTCATGCATCAGTAGCCTTGATGATCTTCCTACATGGGATGTAAGAAGGGCATCCTCTCCTCTGCTAAGAGGACATTTTTGTCATTTTGAGCACAAGACAAGGCTGATTCACTCCATTTACCTTGAGTGCATGATGGGTATGTTCAGATTTATAGTGCATGACTGGTAGTTACCACTGTAGTCATGAGTAGTATGTATTCTAGTCATCACTGAATCAGTTTAACCTTTTCGAAAGGTTCTTACTTCGTAAACTTCGTGTTTCGTAAGCTTTTTACGACTTCGAGAATCGTAAAACCGCTCGTGTTTCGTAACGTATTAGACCTGTCCGTCTGCTCCGCGCCTGCGCGGGACGCAGGACGCCGCCAGTGAAGCGTTGTTTACCATTGAGAGAACATTACCTAGCGCGCTCTTTCAAACATTTACACTACATTTGGTGTTTTTTTTGGTGATTTAGTGATTGTCACTGTGAAATAAGTCACCATGGGTCCAAAGAAGCTTCCTAGTGGCACCCCTGTGGTAAAGAAAGTGAGGAACACCATCGAACTGAAGAAAGAGATTATAGAAAAATATGAGAGTGGCGTACGTCTGAGTGATCTTGCCAGGATGTACAACAAAACCCCTTCTACTATCGGCTCTATCCTGGCAAAAAGAAATGAGATCAAGGAAGCTAATGTTGCAAAAGGAGTTGATATGTTAACAAAAAATAGATCGAAAACAGTGGATGAGGTTGAGAAGTTGTTGTTGGTGTGGATCCATGAAAAACAGAGAGCGGGTGATAGTGTTTCCATGGCGATAATTTGTGAAAAGGCAAGGAAGTTGCATGCAGATCTTGTCAAGACAATGCCTGCAACCAGTGGTGAGGCAAGTGATTTTAAAGCCAGCAAAGGCTGGTTTGACAGGTTTAAGAAACGTAGTGGCATACACAGTGTTGTGAGGCATGGTGAGGCAGCCAGCTCAGACAAACGTGCAGCTGAAAAATTTGTGCAGGAATTCCAGGGGTTCGTAGAGGCTGAACAATTCCTCCCCCAACAAGTGTTTAACTGTGATGAAACAGGCCTGTTTTGGAAGAAAATGACCAACAGGACCTACATTACTCAGGAGGAAAAGGCACAGCCAGGACACAAGCCTATGAAAGACAGGCTAACTCTCATGTTTTGTTCTAATGCCAGTGGTGATTTTAAAGTGAAGCCTTTACTGGTGTATCACTATGAAAATCCCAGACCCTTCAAGAATCACAGTGTTGACAAGAATAATTTGTGTGTGCATTGGAAGGCTAACACCAAGGCATGGGTCACTACGGAGATTTTCAAGGAATGGGTGACTGGAGTGTTTGGCCCTACTGTGAAGAAATACCTCTTTGAAAAGAAATTGCCACTCAAGTGCCTCCTGATACAGTGGACCCTCGGTTAACGAATACCTCGGAAATCGTGCAATTATGTAAGTATAATTTTGTAAGTTCTTGTGGAAGTGTATTTTTGGGGGTCTGAAATAGACTAACCTACGTGAAATTTTTCCTTAAGGGAGTAAATTCGTTCGGTAATGGCACTTGAGCAGACTTCAGGAGTGAAGTTTTTACGAAACTCGGGGGTCCACTGTACTGGACAATGCTCCTGCTCACCCTCACAACTTGCAAGAGTGTTTGTCTGACAAGTTTAATTTCATCAGAGTGAAGTTCTTGCCTCCTAACACCACTCCTCTCCTCCAGCCCATGGACCAGCAGGTCATTTCCAACTTCAAGAAACTGTACACCAAAGCACTGTTTGAAAAGTGCTTTGAAGTGACCTCGGACACTGAGTTGACCCTAAGAGAGTTCTGGAAAGATCACTTCAACATTGTGCAATGCATACGCCTTATAGGTAAGGCTTGGGAGGGAGTGACTTCCAGGACTTTGAACTCTGCTTGGAGACCATTGTGGCCAGGTTGTGTCCAACAGAGGGATTTTGAAGGATTTGAGGCTGACCCTGACCTTGACCCTGATGACCCTGTGCCTGTTGTGGACTCTATTGTGGCATTGGGGAACAACCTGGGGTTGGAGGTGAGTGGTGAGGATGTGGAAGAGTTGGTGGAGGCCACAGGGTAGAGCTAACAACTGAAGAGCTGCAAGAGCTTCATCTGGAACAGCAACAGACCACAGCTGAGGTTATTGCTTCAAAGGAGGAGGATGAGAGACAAAAGAAGGTGCCCTCTTCAGTGCTTAAGGAGATGTGTACAAAGTGGAATGAGTTGCAGACATTTGTTGAAAGACACCACCCTGAGCAAGCTGAAATGAGCCTTCTGTGCAGCCACTTCAGTGACAGAGCCATGTCGCACTTCAGGAAAGTGTTGAAGGGTCGCCAGAAACAGAGGACTCTGGACAGTTACTTCACCAGGCAGGGGTCTGGTGACTCTCAAGCTGGTCCTAGTGGCATTAAAAGACCAAGAAGGGAAGTAACCCCAGAGAGGGTTTTGACACCTGAAGTCCTTTGGAGGGGATTCCCTTCCAACCACTAACTCCCTGCCCCTTTCAGCAACTCTACCTTCCAGATGCCTGCAACTCTTCAATAAAGGTAAGTAAATGTATATATATATTTTTTGTTTTTAATTTAGTAGGTGAATATTTTTTTGTGGAACGGATTAATTGTATTTACATTATTTCTTATGGGAAATAATGGTTCGAATTTCGAAAACTTCGTGTTAAGTACTAGCTCCTGGAACGGATTAATTACGATACTCGGGGGTCCACTGTAGTTCTACGTCATGAGCTCAGCTTACTCAGATAAGCTTTGAGCGGTAAATTTGGGCCTAGATGTGAGAGAATACATCTATGTGGTAAGTGTGCACCACATAAAACAAATCCTGCAGCACACAGTGCATAATGATAGAAAAAAAACTGAAACCGTAATTTTCGATTAAAACAGCGACTTTGCAGTGTTGTTTCGTTGTTTCGTATATTTTTTATAGTTGTATTTGCGATTTCTTGGTCTCATTTGATAGAATGGAAGATACAGTGGTACCCCGGTTTACGATATTTTTTCGTTCCAGAATGCTGTTCAAGTGCCATTACCAAACGAATTTATCCCCATAAGGAATAATGTAAAATAGACTAGTCCTTTTAGACCCCAAAAAATACACTTATAAAAGCATTTAAAAAAATAAACTTACATAAAAGGGCGAGTTTGGAGACCATCGTAAACCGGGGTACCACTGTATATTACAATTTTCAATCAAATTTCTTACTTTTTGTTTTATTACCTTCAGAAAAAGATTCTCTACCATTTCATAAGAAAAAATAAGAATTTTTTTTTTAACGCTTGCACATGGATCGCGCTTAAAAAAAAAAAATCGAAAAATTACGAAAATTGAGTTTTTCTTACCGAAACATAGCTGATCTTTCTGGCAACTCCCTCGTATAATTCTCATCATTATATGATGTTTCTACAAGGAGTTATAGTAATTTATAACATGTGTGGTGATGGCGCCTGTCAACATACGCACTGACGCAGCAAAAAAAAAAAAATTCTGTTTTTTTTTCTCTCAATTTTTTATATTTTTCTCTCTAGTATAATACAAATTCACCATTTGACATCATAGGAGAGTGGGCGGGACTAATATGGCCTGAGAACCAATCAGGAGCCTTCTCTGGCGTTCTCGGATAAGAAGTGCTGACAGGCCATAAATTACGTTGTGGCGGCCAGCACACACCAGCCAACAAATTGTTCTATTCTTACGCTAATATCAATAATAATGTTTATTTACTTACTACAATTGATCTATTATGACATAAAGCGACATATTAATAGCATAGAAACATGAAAAACACACCAGAATAAATATTATGTGGCATAATATGACGGTCTATCGGCTGGTAGTGGGAGGGTAAGATCGCCCATAAGGATTATTTTTTCCCATTCTCACATCCTGTTATGAGAGAAAACGGATCTAGCGATGGTAAACTGTAGTAGACACTCCTAGATGATAAAAACAGTGGAAAAACAAGTATTTTTTTTGGGAAAAAAAAAATTTCTCCGAGTACTTGGGCTGCCGCGCGCTTCGGCCTTTATCTCGGAAGTAAGTTATTTACCTATTTAGCTATGTACCATCATTATTAGTGAACGAATTGACGTGATTTTTACAATAAACATAGAAGAATGACTGCTTTACAAGATAGCATGTACCTTTTTGAAGTATCCCAAATATTTTCAGATTTGTGTGGGGTAAAAGTCCGATATTTTGCTAAATGTCAAGCAACCTACAAACTGTATTTTTTTTTAGAATGAAGATAAGGTTTATTACAGAATTGGTACACGCTGCACGATGGACTTAGAAGTGTTCTATCAGCAGAAAGTGTCAAAACCACTTTTCCAACTACCACTTCGGAGGAGCTCACTCCTAAGTATATTTTTTTAGAATTTTTAGTAAATCTTGCGTGGTTCATTTGCTTTTTGGTCGATTTTATTGAAACTTCACCAAAGCAAGGTCGATATAAGCTTCTAATAGTACACCAAAAATGAGCACAATCGGTCAACAAATAAAAAAGGTGACCCAAGATGTGCAGCGATCCCTTGAATTCTTGGACACTGGCGCACCCCTTCCAAAAATGGCCTTGGACCCTGAAAGGGTTAAGGTACAAGTGTATACCTAGTATGGCCTAGTCACAGACCGGGCAACGGGCATGTTGACCCCCCAAAACCCTCTCCAGGTATACTAAACATTGTACTATTTTCATTTAGCTACCTCTCTTTTTTGTATTAATACATACTTAAAATTGTACTGTTGTTCACATAGATACCTCACTTTTTGTACATATAAAAAACTCCTACTCAATATGTCTAGTTCTTATGTAGTGTGTGAGCATTAATATTAATCTTCCTGAAATACACACCATGATAGTAGCTTTCTTTGTGCTTAACAATATTTTATTACATGTAAAATACATTTTGCATACTGCAGAAAGAAATAAAGTTTGTTTAAAATACAGTAATAACTAAACAAATCAGTTAAATAATGTATTAATGTGAAGGTGACATCCACAGAGCCCAGACATGTCTAGGACGTTGTTGTTTGGTGAATAAAAGTGTGCGGCAGGTGTTTATGAGAGTGTTGATGTTGTATGGCCTGCCTCGCTACGACGACGACGAGGAAGGTGGCCAGCAGTCTCAACTGACAACACTGCTCATGGTCAACATGGGCAAGATGAGGTTCCCTAGTTATGACATCATCAGGAACCATGCCATCTTCCAGACTAGAGATGATCTCATTAGGTAAGCAACAGACCCAGGGTCTTCACTAAAACATTGATATACAGGAGGGCCCTAGGTAGTAGGCTGGTACACAGCAACTGCCCAGGGAGGTACTACCGTCCTGCCAAGTGAGTGTAAAACAGAAACCTGTGGTATATTACAAACCATTCTGCAAAAATACCCTGACTTTGCTCGCTGTAAATAAAGCTAATATTTGCATTAATAACTCATTACAATTGTGATCAGGTGTAATCGTGTGAATGGTTCATTACCTTTGTAACTTGTTCAGCTATCAAAACTTTGTGGCCCAGTTTCTGGACCCATTATATTCCTCTGTAATCTTTTTGACTACCGCCCACAGGATGGGTATGTGATGCATAATAAAGATATTATACTAAACTATTCTTTTTACATTTAGTAATTCATACAAGAGAAGGGGTTACAAGCCCCTTGTTCCCAAGATATACAAATATCTGGTAAAGTCTATTTACTCTGCTTTCAGATTTGAAAATTGTTCCCAAATTCATGGAGACGTTGAGGAATGTATGGAAAAACAAATGTGGGAGGCGGCCCTGGAGCACTGTGACCTGGCCAGGACCGTATACCACCACCTTATTAATGATATACACCTTATGTAAGTATACCAGTAACCTCCAGGGTATACACCTCATGTAAGTATACCAGTAACCTCCAGGGTATACACCTTATGTAAGTAGTATACTACTAACTTCGAGGATATGCATCAAGGTACTATTATGATCTAAAATAAGGAATATTCACCATCATTCTTTCAGGTGTGTGGACATGACAATTCAGGTGAGCCTCTGAGCAGCCCCGTCCCTCCCCATCCTCCAGGGTACAGGCACTGAAGTTCTTGCCTCCAGGACTTAAGTCCTGCTAACAGGTTTACCTGAATCCCTTCATATATGTTATCTTGCTCACACTCCAACAGCATGTTAAATCCTAAATGTTGCTTGTCTGCACTTATTGTGATCTAACACTCTTACACAGACCTGCTAGATGCTCAAGCTCCTTACACTTAAAACCTCTTACCCCTTCCTAGGACAAGCCCTCCCCTCATTACCCTATTCTTCCCCCCTCCCCTCATCACCCTCTTATTACCCCCTCCCCCTTTCATATTATTATATTTTGTTGTGACTGGAAATCCTGCCTGCATGTTGTATGTGCTCAGTGTATGTTAACCCTTTCACTGTTGCAACCACTGGAATTAAAACCCTTTCACCGTTCCCACCACTGGAATTAAAACCCTTTCACTGTTGCGACCACTGGAATTAAAACCCTTTCACCGTTGCGACCACTGGAATTAAAAGTGCTGTCAGTGTCAGGGTTTAAAAAACTGTATATTTTCCAGAATAACCAAGATTCTTTTTCTGAAGTTATTGATGCAAAAAAATGTGAAATTTTATGGAAAACTTATGGAATTATGCAGCTGCAAAAAGAAAAAAAAATTCTTATGAAATGATAGAGAATCTTTTTCCGATCATAATGACAAAAAAGTATGAAATTTGATGAAAAACTAATGGAATTATGCTCTCGCAAAGTTAGCGGTATCGTCTATATTTACGCATCGGCGATTTTGTCCACTTTGAGCCCTTTTTTCGGCCAATTCCATTGTTTCAGTCTACCAAAATTTTAGCTATTTCGCTAGAATTCCATTTGTTCTATCAATTGAGTACAAGAAACTGCCAATTTACCAATTTGAACTACCCAATTAAGTGGTCAGAAATTGGCAATTTGCCCAATTTCACACAAATTTCAAAAGATGCCAATTTCAAAATAGGGTCCAGAATAAACGAGACAGACATTCCTGGCACTAAAATAACATTTTATCTGTTCATTAGTCACATCTCCAGGCCCATCTTACATTACTTTTGCTTTCCATTTTGAATTTTTATTCTCACAAAAAACTAGAAGATTTTCTGTTATGTATACTACTGCATCATTGAAAAATGGTATGAATAGTATCAGCGCACTTGTGCAAGAATATTAGACTCACCAGTTGATGTGTATTGGACGCATGGCGTGATTTGTTTACTCTTGAACATCGGCAAAAATCGAACATTTTTGCTACTTTGCGCTCAGTTTCAAGGTACTTGTCATCATGAAACCAATCAAAATTATCTCTATTTCTGTAATATATCTTCCATTCTATCAAATGAGACCAAGAAAACGAGAATACAACCATAAATACAATACGAAAATAGACTGCAAAGTCGCTGATTTAAACCAAAAACACGTTCGGAGTTTTTTTCCTCATTACGCACTGTGTAGTGCAGGATTTTTTTATACTGCGCACAGTGACCGCACAGACCCATTCTCTCACATCTAGGCCTACCATCCTGTTTCCGCTTGATTTGAGGGCGCTAGAATTTAGGAGTACTAGTACGTCAAAAACCCTGGTGCGTAAGCCATAATAGTATGGCCGAAACCCTGAAAGGGTTAAGAGACACATCAACGTAAGCGCCACTAGCCTCGGTAATGTAATTTATGGCAGAGACAGCGAAAGCTTATTTTGACATTGTAGCACACACTGAGATATGGGAAATCCTTGGTTTAATTCAAATTCAATTTTTTTTTTTTCAACAAGTCGGCCATCTTCTACCAAGGCAGGGTGACCCAAAAAGAAAGAAAATCCACAAAAAGAAAATACTTTCATCATCATTCAACACTTTCACCTCACTCATACATGATCACTGTCTTTGCAGAGGCGCTCAGATATGACAGCTGAGAATAGTCCCTCCCAGCTGTCATTATCCCAGACCCCTCCTTTAAAGTGCAGGCATTGTACTTCCCATTTCCAGGACTCAAGTCCGACTAAATCTATAATAACCGGTTTTCCTGAATCCCTTCACTAAATATTACCCTGCTCACACTCCAACAGCTCGTCAGGTCCCAAAAACCATTCGTCTTCATTCACTCCTATCTAACAAGCTCACATACACTTGCTGGAAGTCCAAGCCCCTCGCCCACAAAACCTTTACCCCCTCCCTCCAACCTTTTCGAGGACGACCCCTACCCCGCCATCCTTCCCCTACAGATTTATACGCTCTCCAAGTCATTCTACTTCGATCCATTCTCTCTAAATGACCAAACCACCTCAACAACCCCTCTTCAGTCCTCTGACTAATACTTATAGTAACTCCACACCTCCTCCTAATTTCCACACTCCGAATTCTCTGCATAATATTTACACCACACATTGCCCTTAGACAGGACATCTCCACTGCCTCCAGCCACCTCCTCGCTGCAGCATTTACAACCCAAGCTTCACACCCATATAAGAGTGTTGGTACCACTATACTTTCACACATTCCCTTCTTTGCCTCCGTAGATAATGTTTTTTGTCTCCACATGTACCTCAACGCACCACTCACCTCTTTTCCTTCATGAATTCTATGGTTAACCTCATCCTTCATAAACTCATCCGCTGACAAGTCAACTCCCAAATATCTGAAAATATTCACTTTTTCCATACTCCTTCTCTCCAATGTGATATCCAATTTTTATCTAAATCGTTTAATAGCCTCATCACCTTACTCTAATCTTTGTTCACTTTCTACTTTCTACCTTTACACACCCTCCCAAACTCGTCCACTAACCTTTGCAACTTTTCTTTAGAATCTCCCATAAGCACAGTATCATCAATAAAAAGTAACTGTGTCAGCTCCCATTTTGTTTTTGATTCCCCATAATTTAATCCCACTCCTCTCCCCAACACCCTAGCCAGAATGCTGTTCAAGTGCCATTACCAAACAAATTTATTCCCATAAGGAATAATGTAAATTAGACTAGTCCTTTTAGACCCCAAAAATACACTTACAAAAGCACTTACAAAAATACACTTACATAATTGTTCGAGTTTGGAGCATCACGAAAACCGGGGGTACGCTGTATTAACCCTTTGAGGGTCCAAGCCGTAGATCTACGCATTGCCCACAGGGTCCAAACCGTAGATCTGCGCCATGAGCTCAGCTCACTCAGATAAGCTATGATCGGTAAATTTGGGCCTAGATATGAGAGAATGCATCTATGTGGTAAATGTGCACCATATAAAGTAAATCCTGAAGCACACAGTGCATAATGAGAAAAAAAACTGTGACTGTTTTTTTATTAAAACAGCAACTTTGTGGTGTATTTTCATGTGATTTTTACGGTTGTATTCACGGTTTCTTGGTCTCGTTTGATAGAATGGAAGATATGTTACAGAAATAGAGATGATTTTGATTGGTTTTAGTACTGAAAATAGCTACTAATTGAGCTCAAAGTAGCAGAAATGTTTGATATTTGCTGATTTTCAAGAGTAAACAAATCACATCACGCGACCAATACACGTCAACTGGTGGGTCTAATATACGTTTACAAATGCACTGATAGTGTTTATACAATTATTACAATATTGCATAAGAGTAATTCGTCTATTTTTTGGTGTGAATAAAAATTCATTATGTAAATCAAAAATCAAAATGGAATTCTAGTATAAAGCCTGGAAACATAACTAATAAACAGAGAAAATGTTATTTTAGTGCCAGAAATGCCTGCATTGTTTATTCTGGACGCTGTTTTGAAATTGGAATATTTTGAACTTTGTGTGAAATTGGCAAAATTACCAATT